>JAABKM020000030.1:6643538-6660512 GCA_016277805.2 Papilio aristodemus | reverse complement strand
TCAGTTATATACTACACGAAGATTTAATAAATATAGCATATATGCAGAAAGTTAAAGAAAAAATCGTATCGAATTAGTAAGTCAAGAGGAAGGCTTAACGGAAAGGACTGGAGATTGCTTCTCAGCCAACAGCATAAATGCCCTTAAAGTGGGAGTTACACATTTCTCCCTATATCCTTCCTCCTTATGACCGCTGTACAGAAGCATCACAAAACAGACTCATCGAGCAGATCGGTGGCGAGTACCCTCCCTGCCGTGGACAGTACCTGGTCAATGAGGTCCTCGAGACGGGCGCGGACGTGCAGCTCGCGCGGGGGCACCGGCAGTGGCGCAGTGTCGGCGGGGGACGCGGGCCGCGAGACGGACGCTGCCGCCGCGCTGCACGCCGCCACCGCCGCGGAGAGGCGCGACTTCTCTGTCTGCAGGCGGTTGTGCAGACTCTGCACAAATAACATTTACCGTTGGACGTAAATAGGTCAACCCTTATACTACAAACACAACTAGGATTTTTATTCGGGTTCCTAACCTTTTATTTAGTTTTACATTTTGTGAGAGGTCGACATATTTATTATATTGTCTTCTTACCCTTGCTTTATCCAATAAATCTCTTCCGTGCGTGAGACCGTCGACAGGCACGTCCAGCTCGGTGATGGCCGGCTCGCACTCGTCCAGATTATTCAGAATGCTTTCCAACGTGTCTTCGTATTCCTTGAACTTAGCGAGACCTTCTCTAAGACGTCTTTCGATCTGAAGCGCCGTAGCCAGCAGACTCTTGTGACTGTCGTTGACGTTCTTCAACTGCTTGCCGACGGTGTCGCGAATTGACGGAGTTGTTGTTTCGTAACGTTCGATTTGGGCACGACCTTTGCCTTCCAAATCATCTAATGTGGCACGGTACTTTTGTATGTCATCCAGGAGCACCGCGTGTTGAGCCAACTGCTCCTCGGTCTGCTCCCTGTTGGCGATGTACAGCGAGTTGTGAGCCATCAGCTGGAACGAGACTTGTAAGAGCCATTTCTCCGTGTCTTGCAAAGATTGGTGGTACTGGTTGTAGTCTTTGATTTCGTTCTCCAATTCCACTTTCTTCGCAGCACATTTGGCTCTTAAAGCATTACACTTCTTCTCGATTTCAGTCACTGATTCTTTAACCGCAGGTTTCTTTGCCCATCCGCTGAGCTCGGCGGCTTCCTCCTTGAGCCTGTCCAATTCTGGTTTCTTGTTGTTAATTTCGTCTTCGATGTGCTTGTACTTCTCGAGTAAAGTCTTCATCTCGCCCAGTTCCCCTCCGGTCGGTGGCACTTTGTCGAGGTTCTGTTCCGTAGTACTGATCCATTGGTCGAGTTTGTTCTTCGATTCCTCGAAGTCTTCCCACTTGCCGATCGCTGCTTTTAGTTGAGCCGTGATGGAATTAAGGTCTATCTTCAGCTGATCCCAGCTTTCTTGAAGTACTTGCACATCGTTACGTAAGCTGTCCTGCTCCTCGGGCGGCGTATTATTAAGAGCTTTCTTAAATGCTTCTTGCAAAACAACCAAGAGATGGTGACCCTCAGTCATTCTATTACTGACCAGTTTAACTGTTTCCAGTTTGTCTTTGGTTGTTTCGATATCGCCAACTCCGATGGAATCCTGGACGGTTCCATGAGCGGTTTCCAGCCATTGCTGAAGTTCTTTCTTTGCTTTGATAAACTCAGTGTGGTCGGACAAATTCTTTTCGCCATTGGAAACGAGGCTCTGTATCTTAGTCAACAATGAAGTGTATTCAGTTTGCAAATTGACAGTTTTATCGCGAACCCAAGCACACGCGCTGAGCTCCATGAGGTTTTCACATCGGTCGTTCAGTTCTTCTAAGACGTGTTTATTTGCGACCGCTTGAGCAAGTAAATCCTAAAATGTTTCAATATATAATTAACAAATTCGTCTATGATGAAAATTAAAGTTAATATGGAATAATAAAACTTACATTTTTAATTATCAAAAGATAATAAATGTATTATTATTACTGTAAGATTCACATTTCGAAAATAAGAAAAACGAATTTTAATTATAAAATTGACTTTAGTATTACTGCGCTACAAAATAAATATGTACTTACGCGACATTTATCCAGATATTCGGGAGTGATTTTATCGACTTTTTGTACGGTGGTCAGTTTACCACCAAAGTCTTTCACCCAGTTACTCATCTTGTCGGACGTTTCCAAGAAATCCGACCAAGCGGAAAGACATTTCTCCATAAGTTTCTTAGTATCTTTACATATGTGTTGTAAGTTCTCCCATTCTATCTTTAATTGCTTTATTTCTTGATTTATATTATCCTTGCCTTCATTTCCTGTTGTTTCTAACACAGCTTCGCTTAGTTGTATGGCCTTTTTGAGTAAAGCTTCTCCTTTGGGCAGAGATTCGATAATTTTGTTAACGTTCTTTAATTTCTTTTGCACTTCCTTTTTCTCTCCGTGTGAATCAGAGCACTGTTGGATTTCGATCTTGCAGTTGCGTATCCAATCATAGAAATTGTCGTAAGATTCCTTGTATTGTATGTGCGTGTTCACGTAGTCTTCAAGTTTCTGAAAAATGAAACATTTATATTAATTTTCATGACTAAATATAAAAAAGTCACGATAAGACAGTAAAAACACTTACCGCAATCATATCACTAACAGTCTTCCTGATGTCACCATATCTCTTCAGACTGTCTTCGATGTCCTTGGATTTAAGTGATTCATCTTCTTGGAGCTTTTCATTTAGTTTGTTGACCAAATCTTTGTGTGAGTCAATGTCACGGTTGAAGGTCCTGAACTTTTCCAGCTTGGCCTTCTTTTCAGATAGATCATTGAGTAGGGAGTCATCTGATTGAATCTTCTGATCGATATCGTCAAGCCATTCGACCAGGAGTTTGTGAATCTAAAATTATTAAGGTTTTTTCATTACACACTATTCATTTATAAATGTATACTGCACTACACGGCATAACCTTACATAATAAACAGTAATATTAAAATATATATTCTTTGTTAGAAAAGTAAGGATTATTAAAACAGTATAATATATAATATTTATAAGGTCACATTACCTTAGAAATATCGTCAAACTGCGAAGCCCTGCTTGTTAATTTATTCCGAACATCCTGTAGGTCGGCTATTAGCTTATCGAACTCTTGCTTCAAATTATCTGTGTCCTCTTGGATCTTCGCTGCGCCAGCCTGCTCCGTATTCATGATCACCTTCTCCTTCAGTTCTAGAAGATATCTCAGTTTGTTCTGACCCTGCTCGAGAGACTGACGGAGAAGTTTCACCGTGTTCAACTTGTTGTTCACCTCTTGCAAGTTATTGGGTATGTCAGCGCACTGGTTGAGTTTCTCTCGAGTCCTGTCCAACCAGTCTTGGCACTCCCCGTACAGAGCGTTGTGTTGTTGATGCTCCTGGGAAGTAAACGATTCATTACAAATTGTATTATTTTTTATTGAAATCTCTTGATTCCTAAAGTATTAGTAACAATTATTGCACGGCAACGTTATAATATTCGAAATTTTCACTACATATCAAAGCCATACCGATTTTTGTAACTGCTTTTGAACATCAACACTTAGACATTCTTCTTTACTAAATATCGATGCATGGGACGACATTGAACGCCAGAACAGGCTAAAGATCTTAATGGATAGACAAAGATTACAGATATACAATATTTTTAAGACTTACTTGGTAATGCAGCTCTAGTCTCTTCATCACCTCCTTGGCCAGTGAAAGTAGGGCATTGTACTTGGTGGTGAGCTGAGTAATCCCATTGGAGATTCTTGTATCTGCGCAGGTTTCGAGAAGAGTCTGCGCCCTCATATTAAGTTTGTCCAATTCGGCTTGCCAGTCGAATAATGTTTGGAGGTGGCCCTAGAACAATTACAAACATTTATACTTGTACAATACTTTTATAGTACTATTTCGTAATATGCCACTGCAGCATAAATAAACCAATATTCCTTTGAAATTACAGATTTACGAATACAAATTGTGTAAAAAAAAGTAGTTGCGTATTTTTAGTTAGGATTCAATATAATGCATGTCTACATTACATTTGTAAGTACGAAAATAGGTTATATTTTATCTATTAAATAAGTAAAAATACATGTGAGTGTATCACGTACCTGGAACTCTTCAAGAACGACTTTCTTTTGTTCCAAGTTATTCTGCAGCTTATTGAAAGATTGTACGAGTTTTTCAGTCTTCGACAACCAGTCCAAGGCTTCCTTGTATTGCTCTTCGTATTCTGTCCACTTGACGATACCTCCTTCGATCAAGGCCTTCGTGTTGTTTAATTGCTCTCTGAAAAAAAAAAAACGAGGTCACTAATAATAATAGTTTCAAACAAACGGTTAAATAGAAAAAAAAGTAAAGAACTACTAATCCAGGAAGGAAAAAATATTCTAATAATAGTAACATCAATTGCCATTTTATAAAACGTATTTTTTGGTGGAGATATTACTGGCGCGGGGATAAATAATATTAAGTTCTAATTACTTCTTAATTTGCCAATTTCTACTTATGCTGAATACATAAACTACTTACACGTAAGTATCGAACTCTTCCTGCAAGAGAGCCACTTCTTCTTCGATCTCCTCCTTGTCGTCATCATCAGCTAAACTGCAAGAAATTTCTCCAAGCTCGAGGGCCTTTTGTAGTTTTTTCTGACCCTCGGGTAGTTCACTTTCTAGTACCTTCAGCTGTGATATTTTGCTGCTCAGTGATTCCTTATCTCCGGTCGCATCGGAACATTTTCCTAGTCTTTCTTTAGCGGCTCTAATCCATTGGACAAAGTCTGTACCGGCATCAATGAAAGCTTGATGTTGTTCTACTGTTTCCCTCTGTTTTTCGTATAAATCTTTAGCCTGTTTTGTCAGGGTTTCGTATTTGCTGGTTATTTCAGACGCCGGAGCTTGCTGCATCAACTCTGAAGCCTTGGAAGTTACAGACTGAATCATTGGTTCAAAGGAAACAATATCTTGGACAATATTGTTTGTTTGACGAAGTGTTGCTTTTCTTTCGCCTAGACTTAGACCGGTCGTAAGACCAGCTACACGATCCTGTCCTTTTTTAGACTTGGCAACCTTTTGATCGCATACTTCTTGTAATTTTGCTTCTCTATCCGAAATCCATTGCTGCAACTGAGAGTAACTAGAGCTGTAATCTGCCCATTGTAACAAAGCAGTCTCTAGATGAACCTTTGCTGTGGTCATTTTCTTCACCAAACGGTCCCACTCGCTTTGTAATTCTTTTAGTTCGGTGTTAATTTTGTCTTTGCCATCTGATCGAGTATTTCTTAAGACTTTTTCTCCACTATTGATAGTAGCATGAACAAGGTTCTGCCCTTCTTCACGACGCTTTAAAAGATCTTCAATTTGTTCCAGGCGTTTTTGCAGAGCTTCTTTGCTGCTATTGCTTCCAGCTTCACTGCCACTACGAGTAATCTCCCAGGCGTCGTCGATCCATTTCTTTGTCTTTACATAATTATCGTCATAAGTTTGATGCTGCTCATAGTTAGTTTCTACTTTTTTCAGAACATCATTAGCCATGTTGATAAGAACTTGATATCTCGAGTTAAGATGACGCAGTTGGTTATTTACATAGGTGTCAAGATGTGAAGACAGAAGCCCGGCCGCCGACGAATTGAATTTTTCGATATCGACCTTGCCTTTATGTAACTGATCCACAATTTCTTTAACTTCATTGACTTGGGCTCCTTTTTCCTTCGCCGTTCCGAGTAGAGCTAATTTGTGATTTTTGATAAGAATCTCCTTTTGTTGAAGCCAATCGGATAGCCTTTCGTACTCGTCTTTGTACTCTCGCCACTGACTAATAGTATTCTCCAGTTGACTTTTTTGTTGTTTGATTTCATTGAATAGGTCATCGAAACTTTCTTTAAGAGCTCTCATTTCATTCTTAATAACTGTTTGTCCTTCGGTGGATGTACTAGCTAAAACAACTTCACCAGTGTGTTGCAAGTGTTCTAATAATAATTCACCTTGAGCTTGTTTATTAATTAATGCATCCAACGGAGTCACAGCATTCTCGATTGCTAACTTGTCACTCAAAGGCTTTGATTTCAAGGATGGAACCTTTTCTCTAGCCCTACCCAACCATTGAATAAGTTCATCATGAGCTTCTTTGTACAAACGGTGGTCTTTATATTGCTCTTCACGGTCAGAAAGTAATTTTTTGATTTTATCGTAAAGTGAATCAAATTTGTTAAGAGCATCTTGAGCCCTCGTAGCAGCTTGATTTTGTTGACCGCTAGCAATCATTTCTGCAGCTTTAGCCTTCATCGTATCGACATCTAAGCGATCACAACGAGCTTTTTCTTCGACCTCCTTAAGCTTTTCAAGTTGGGCCCGTTTATCAGACATTGAACTTTCAAAAGGTGTTAACTCTGACAACATACTCTCAAGCCAAGCATTACTTTTATCGACAAATTGAATTTGTTCCAAGAATCCAGCCCATTTTGTAACAGAATCATCCAACATGTTTTTAGTTTCAATCATTCTCGACAGCAAAGCTGACCACTGTTCCTGTAGCGTAACCAAGGCGTTATTAATGGCTTCGTGGCCAGGCGGTGCAGTATTAGCCATCACGTTTTGAGCTAATTCTACTAATGATTGCACTTTAGTAAATCCTACGTCTTTCGATAATAATAGGTTTTGTATGAGAACTAATTTTGTTTCCAAGTCATCTTGTGAACATGAACTCAAATCTGCACAAAAATCTAACTTATCTCTTAATTCTTCAATCCACTGTGAACACTCGGCGACATTGCTGGTGAACTCTTGATGCGTCTTTACGTATTGCTGCCATCTATTGGTTAAATCTTTCACTTTTTGTGACAATGTCTGATATTTTACAGTAAGGTCAGATATTTGCGATCCTCGCGGACCTAGCATTCCCGTATAAAGATGCTGCGCTTTTTCTGTAATGTTATCAATTTCCAGTTCTTTTGCACGAACCTCTCCTTGTAGTTCTTGGAATTTGTTATATTGATCTTGTTTTTCTGCTAATGTTGCTTTAAGATCAACTGCATGTATTTGATTATCAGTATTTCTAATCCAAGTCAAGCATTGATCTTTCATATTTTCATATTCATTCCATTGCTGAATTTTATTTTCTAAACCTTCTATTGTTTTATTAATGAAGGATACCAATCCTTCCCATTCTTGGTGAGAGGCGTCAATTTGATTTCTTATATTAGCTTGTCCACTACTTATAGTGCCGGGTAAAACATTCTCTCCTAAGGTACGAATCTTATCGATACGATATTTTTCTTCTGGTAGATTTATTTGCAATGATTTTAACTTTTCGCAATTGCTGCTTAAAGCGACCCTTTCTAAATTCACATCGCCCCATAGCTGAGCTGTATTATGAGTTGCCTCTACCCATTCCTGAAGGTCCATGACCGCTTTAGTATATTGTTGGTGATTATTAACAATAGCTTCGTATTGTTCAACAAATGATTTTGCCCTTGATAAAATAGAGTCATGTCTTTGTTTAAGTTGATTAATTTCTTTTGCAATATCCTTTGTGACATCGGGTAAGTTTTGAGCTCGACTTTCCAAATCACTAATATCCTGTTGATGCGCAATTGCATCTTGTAAATAATTTCTGTATACATTTAATTGGTGACGTTTTTCGTCCAATGTTGCCTTTAATTCGATTTCTTTAGGAAGGTTCTTCTCAGCTAATGTCAGCCATTGCTGAACTGTTTTCAAATTATCTTCAAATGACGACCACTTGCTTAGTTCAGAATCCAAGTTTCTTTCGGCCTTGCTTATACTATCGAATAAGTTATCTACAGCCTGTTGGATATCTTGTAATTGTTGTTCTATTAATTCTTTGCCCTCTGGTGACGTAGAAGGATATAATTTTTCTCCAAGCTCAACTGTGTTGTTTACTAGAAGAGTCGCATTTCGTTGTTGGCTCAGTAACTCATTTAAGCTCTCTCGTTTTGCGTTAATCCCGTCAGGAGTATTAGACAAGTTCTTTTGACACTCTTCAAACTTCAATTGAGCGGTCTTGATCCAATCAGTGCATTGGGTATACTTATCTTGGTATGCAGTATGATCGTTAACGGCTTGCTGACATTTCTTTACGAGTTCTTTAGCTGTAGAATGGACTGATTGGAATCGCGAGGTCATTTGTTGGAGATTCATTGTAATTCTAGTGTCATTACAATTTTCAATAAGATCACTAAATTCATCAGTTAATTTATCAACATCATTTTCGGTCTTTTTGAGGTTAGCTAAAATTGCCTGAAAAAAACAATTTTATATTTTAGTCGACGCAAGTGTTATTTTTATTGGTGTATCTTTTAAACTAGTCTACGACAACTACAATTAGTAGCGCAACTAATAAGATTATTTATTATACCAACGTTCTAATAGAACCAAAACCACTTTAAGTTAGTTAAAACCGTTACAGTTTAAAGTCTTAAAACAGAGATGTGTATTGTTGTACTTCTGTTCCCTTTAGTTAGATTATAAAATAAATTAATTTTGGTGAAATTAGAAACTACTGAAAGTTATTTTAACTTGTAAAGTGCGACAAAATAAACGTAAAAAAAATCTTTTCTTTTAAGAATCTTACTTGGTCCAAGGCTTCACCCAAACGAATGACCACATTCAAATCGTTCTCGTGATAATCAATTGCCTTAATTAAATCCTGTTCAACACATGGTTTAATTAGATTCAGTGTTATTTGTTTACGACAAAAGTGAATCGACAACGTACCTGATATTTATTAAGTTGATCAACTTTCTCCTCCAAAGTAGCTTTCGGCGTGTAAGTTTTTAAGCTCATTTCGGTATCGCTGAGCCAATGCTGAAGACGGTCGTTGGCACTATCGAACTCAATCCATTGCTGTATTTTGTCTTCGATGCCGCGTTTTACATCATGCACGGTTGTAGTGAACTTTTCGAGATCAGCTCTGAGAAGACTTAATTCACGCGACATACCGTCTTTACCTCTTGGCGATAATTTCGCATTATTACTTTCTATAAGATCAGACAATATTTTTAACTTGTTACTGCCAGTTGGAATAGCATCTAATAACTCTTGAAGTTTAGCTAACTTGCTCTGTAGAGCTGCTTTATTTCCAGTGAAGTCAGAAAGCAGGTGCAAACGATCCCATAGATGTTTTTGGTAATCTTGTAATGATTTTTGTTGGTCTGTGAATTGTTGGTAGACTTCAAAAGTACTTTCATGCTTGTCAATAACGGCAGACAACCTGTTAGTCAACGCATTATATCTATCCCAAACCGACTGTATGATGGTCGTCATCTCCTCGGTCTGTTCTTTGCCGGTATGCAAAGTTGAAGCTACACTTTTAGCTTTTTCAGTAACTGTCTCTATAACTCGTTTATGGGAATAAAACTCCTGTAACAAAGCTTTATTTTTAAGGAGTTTCGATTTAATTTCTTGTGCCGAATTTAAAACTGCTTTCTCCTCGCTTTCCACTAATTTTTCTTTTTCCTCTAACCAGGATAACGTTTGTTGTAATACTTCTTGGTAACTGGACCACTGTAATGTTTGAGATTCGTATTCTTTTTGTTGTTGCAATATGCTATCATTTAGTCTATCCCATCTTTCCCTCAAATCACGGATTTCGGATCGAACACTTTCTCTACCATTTGCAGCAGTCTCAGGTAATACTTTGTCACCTGCCGTAGTTAAGATTCCAATTTTATGCTCGCCATTATCTCGTTCAAGTAAAAAGACTTGTAATTTGCTTCCTTTACTTTCAATACTCAGCTTATCCTCTTTTGTTGTCATTTGTGAAAGTTGTTCTTCTAATGGTTTCAACCATGCGTCAAATTCGTTACGTAACTGAATATATTTCTTATGATCGGTTACTAATTCAGACCAATGATTTACGATTTCCTTTGAAATTACGTGCAACTGTTGATAGCGGCTACTTATTTGAGTCACTAGCGGTTTAAGCCTTTCTACACCACTTACTTGTATAAGATTATGTGATTCATCAACAAAAGAGTCGATTTCCTTCTCCTTGGCATGAATACCGTTGCGGAGATCGACATATCTATGTAACTGCGTCTCTTTTTCTTGTAAAGTAGAGCACAGTGCTTGATCTCGACATTTAGTTTCCATGTCCTTCAACCATTCAGTAATAGCTTCTATAGAAGAATCAAATTTGTTCCAAATTTCTAAAGTATGTTTAAGCTTTTGTTCCGAAGACCCGATACTTTCAATAGCGTTACGTAGTTGGTCGTGTAAGTTATCGATTTCAGATTTAATTGCTACATTACCAGCCTCCGACGTACTTTTACTAACTGAAGTAAATATAGTGCGAATTTCATCTAATTTATTAGAACCAACCTTTTCAATGTCTTTAAGAGCTGTAACAGCCTGTAACTTTCGTATAATTTCAGGTTTTTCACCGACAGCATTTTCACAGTCAAGTACTTTTTCTGATTGCGAATTTAACCACTCTCTAAACTGTTGAATAAGTCGGACAAGATCTTCATGGCGTTTCACACAATCTTCTAGATTATCTTGTAAGTTTTGAGACTTTGTAACGATATTCTGGAATAACTGTTTTATTGATTGCAAATAGACATTCAAAGATGCATCATGTGTTTGATCAACAAGTTGTTGGGCTTTATCGCAAACAGATTCAACGAGTTGCTGATGAGTCATAATCTCTTGGTGCATTAGTTTATGGTTCTGTAGCTGAGCTTTCTTTTCTTCTAAGGAAGCTTTTAACTCAGTATGACGCTGCATTGCTCTTTCAACGTCTTTTAGCCATTTAGTTAGTTGCTCCTGAGCCAAAGAGAAGTCAGAAAATTGTAAGAGACATTGATCAAGTTTGTTAACTGTTTCTTGGAAACTGTCGCCGAAACTATCCCATAAAGTCCTGATTTTTCTAATTTTTTGACGGATAACTTCTCTACCATCAGGACTAGTGTGTGCATATAACTTTTCACCCAAACTAAGAAATTCTTCAAATGCAGGGGTCTTTTTGTTTCTAGTTTCATAAAGGTCCTTAGCTTTATTTTGTTTCTCTTGTAAGACAGCATAATCTCCAACTATTTCATTCAAATCCTGAAGTTCACCCAACATATTCATCAACCAGCTTTCCATGTCATTAAAATCTTTCTCGAAGGCAGTATGCTCAGCTACAAATACTTCATATTTTGAAATAATTTCATTCACAAGGTTATTTAAAGTATGGTAGCGTGTAGCTAACTTTGATGTCTTATTGGTGAGTTCTGACTCACTTGATACATTTTGCTTATTGCTGGTTAATTCTGTGAAGTCACCACTTCTTGCGGCCAGTTCATTCCGTATTTCTTTGACTTTTCGCAAATGGCCTATTTTAGCCTCGAGATTATTTTTAAGACTTTGATCTCTTAATTGGTTTTCTTTTACTTTCAACCATTCTTCAAGTTCATCTAAAGTTTTTTGGCTCTCGTTCCACTGCCTCAACATTTCTTTAAGTTTCTTGTCTTGCTCTTCACATTGTGTTGCAAATTGCGTCCAAGTGGTTTTTAATTGTTCGTATTCACTTATAAGTACGGGATGCCCATTCGGACTTGTATTTTCTAAGACAACGTGTAATTGCGATTTTAAATCATCTAGAACCTTTTGAATGGTCGGTTCTTGCGATGTTACTTTTTCTATAGCCGAAATCTTAGAGTCGACATCATCTTTTTGCGTTACTACACTGTATGTCAGCATGCTATTTTCGGCAACAATGTGATTTAGTCGATCACGAGAATCTTCAAACGTCTGTACATATTTTTCATGATCTACAACATGACGCTCACATGCAGCTATTCTTTTCCCAAGCTCTTTCGACATTTCTCTGTAACGGTCTATGGTTTTAGATAGACTTTTCTCTGCTTCTTCATCTGGCATTAATTTTATTTTTTCCGTTAGCTGAGTAAGCATGGATTCATGAAGCTCAACTTCTTGAAGCAAAATTTTATTGGCGTGAAGTTGCGCCTTCTTTTCGGGTAAAGTGGCACATAACTTGAAATCGCCTAATTCGTTTTCTTTATCGCTTATCCATTTCTGTACTTGATTAAAGGTATCGTCAAATGATGATCGTTTGTTTATAGTTGTTTCGATGTCTTTAATCACATTATTTAACGCATCGACAGAATCTTCGTAGTAATCTCTTAAAGCTCTAAGTTCATTTCGAACTTGTTCACGCCCTTCTGGATTAATTCCACTGAATAAAGCTTCCCCAGATTCAATTGCATTATTAAGCAACTTCTGTCCCAAATCCTTGTTTTCACTCAATTTTTTTACTTGTGCTAAATCAGCCGCTGATGGTTTCGCGTGTTTACTCATAGCTGCTAAATCTGTAATCCTCGCGTTGGCATCAGCAAGCCAATTTTTAAATTCTGCTATGGATTTGTCGTATTTTCCTTTATTGTTATTGAGGTCTTTAAGTCTATTTAAGTGATTATCCATAAACTTATTGACAGCCTGGTATCTGCTCACTAAATGATTAATATATTGTAATACTCTAGATTCAGGATTACGAGATAATATCTTATCTCCAATTTCAATAAGTTTATTCACTTCGACTTCATAATTCTTTACATCATTATTAAGTTTCTCTATTTCAACAATCTTGCTCTCTATTGCACCAGCATCTAGTAAGTTTGCAGCCTCTTGTCTAACTAAATTTTCTTTGTCTTTCAACCATTCGGAGACATTTTCTAATAAAACTTCATATTCTTGCCATGCTTCTATGTTTTCTTGTAATGTTTTTTTGATTTCTTCGCAATTTGATGTCAATACATCGAGATTTTTTTGAGCTTTTTCTGTTTGAATTGCTGCTTCTTGTGCTGTTGCTGGTTCGGCTACTACACGTAATATTTCACAAGCTTCCTTTAATTCGTTAATCTTCTGCTTACAATCAGCAATACCATTTTCAACGTCAGCAAGAGCGGCGGTTTTAACTTCCAAATTGTATTTATCGCTTGATACATCGGGCACACACCATCTTGTTTTGTCGTCTAAAATCTTTAAATTTCTATTAAACATACTGAGTTTGTCAGTAAAAAGCTTTTGCAAAAATGTCAGAAGAGTTATTTCAGTTTTATTGGCGTGTACTAAAACACTTTCAAATCTCTTTTGTAATGTGCTCAGCTCTTTGGGCACCAGTGATTCGTAAAAACCAGGATAATTGGCATTCATTTCGGAAACATTTTGGGAGAGGTTATCGATTTCGTCACTTAAATTTTGTAATTCGACTTTGCAAGCTTGACATTTCTTTAAGCGATCTAAAATCTTCGAGTTATCACCAGACATGTCATCGCATTTAATAATGTCATCTCTAATTTTGCTAATATTATCCGAAAGGCGTTTTATATTCTCCTTTAATTTGTTTTCTTTAGACTCCAAAGATGACACTGCACTTTCTAAGTTAGTAGCCAGCGTTTGCAAAGCTTCAAATTCGTTTTCAAGATAATCAATAATGGATGACACTTGACCCATTGGAATATTTTTATTTAGATTAGTTATCTGTTCGCACTTAGCTTTTATACTGTTCTTAAGTCCTGTGTATATCGGTAACTCCTCCTTGTATTTTGTAAGATGATTTTGTCCAAATCTAATTTCTAAATTATCACAGGCATTTGACAAATTTTGACCAGTTTCACTTAACCAAGTTACAACCTGATTCTTTGTGTCATCGATTTGTCTCCAAACAAGAAGTTGTGATTCTAAATCTTGAATCCGTTTAATAATAGCGTCGTTTTCTTTTTCCCACAGTGTTTGGGATTCTAAGAATGCATTTTCTAAAGGACTCGTGTCAAATCCTCCTAGTGTGGAAGCTTGTTTGAGAACAGATTGTTTGATAACGTCCATTTGATCTAATAGACCCTTCGATCGTTTAAGAATTTCATATGATTTTCTAGCTTTATCCAAAGCTTGAGCAGTCTGTACATAATCGTTTGGTGCATCCTTGCACTCGTTGTGTAGCTGTTGAGCTCTGTTCATTTCTCTGTCGAATGCCACAGTAAAATTCTTTAACTCTTGTAGTGTTGATGACAACAAAATGTATCTATTTTTAGTGTCACGTACGGTATTAACAACTTGATCCCAGTTATGATCAGCCGCAGACAAAGAATTTTGAATAGTTCCCATGTTAGGTTGATCTTCTCTCATTAAATGTAAGCCTTCCTCGCGTAGCTCTTTTCTAACTGATTGCTTTTCTTTAAGCTCTGTGTCTATTGTATCTAGCTGCTCAGATAAATCTTGAATAGCAGCTTCTGTCAATGGTACGGGTTTTTGAGCCATTTCATTTAAAGTCGATTGAACATGGTGTAAAACTTCTGATACAGCTTGATGTTGTAAATTAAATTTATCCCATCTCGCACCAACTTTTTCTACTAAATCTCTCTTTGATGTGACTTGATTAAGCAAAGATTCTGCCTTAACTTCGATTTCCTTTACTAAACTTATTGGAGAAATTATTCTTCCCGTATTTTGATCAGTTACCTTGACTTTCGATGGTCCGTCTAATAGAACAACATTACTCTTCCACTCCGGCACTTTCGTTATAACATTGACGAGCTCTTGGCGCAATACTTCATAGCTCTCAGGTGTAAGTTTCGGACCTTCAACTTGATATTGAATGTGGCTCAACTGCTGCTTTATGTCTTCGTACCAATTTAACAAGTCAGACCATTTCTTCAATATAGCTTTATTTTGTTGAATATTTGATTCAATCAATTGATAATGCTCCGCTATATTTGAATACGTATCACTTAATGTACGGGACTCATCGGGGTGTGATGTTAGAGTCATATTTTTAACTTCGTTGTAGATATCAGCGAATTCAGGGGCCTTAGCCGCATGTTCTTGCAGAAGCACGTGCATGGATTGTAGCGATGGTTCAACTTTGCCGGCGTCTACTTGATCAAAGCTTTCTGTCTTCCTTCTAAAGTCATTGATCCAATTGTCAAAGTTATGAAGTTTTGTCAAAAACTCTTGGCGGACTATAATTTTGTCTGAAAGTTCATTTATTTTACTTCGAACAGTTTCCGCTAGCGTATTTGTACGATCCTTAATATCAGACACTTTGTTTTTCAATAAAGTGGCACCTTCAGGTTGTATACTATGGCAAATGTTGTCACATGTTTGTGATAAGGAAATTATTTTAGCTTGTTGCTGCGAAATTTCATTGCCGAATGATTTCAGTTTATTTAGCTCTCTGTCTAACTTTTCAACTTGTGGTGACTCGATCGTTACATTTCGGCTACTCAACAATTTTTCTCCGTTTTCTATCCAACTCTCTATTTTTTCTGCTTCTCTCTCAAAGTTTTCCCAATTAACAATAAGTTTTTCCAATTTATTATTCCACTGGTCGGCTTGATCGTGAACAACAGCCCACCGAGAATGAATGGCATCTACTTCGTCAGGGGCACTAGTTTTTCCTGACAGTTGATGACTGACACTAGAGAGTATCTGCAAATTCATTAGTTGTTTTTCACAATCCGTGATCAAAGCTCTCGACTGTTGCTGCAGTTGCTGGGCTTCAGGTAGCGATGACGGTTTGGGCACAGTACCCAATTTGATTTCTGCTTCTTCAATCCATGGTTTAATTTCAGCAACACCTTTTTGATATTTCTGCCAGCTCGCGAGGTCATGTTCGACTACTTTTGTCTGATGTTCAGTGGACCTTTGCAAGTCAGCCATCATTTTCTCCAGTAAGGCGACATCACCTTTTAATCTGTTAGCATCTTGCACACGATGTTCGACGGCTAACTTTGTTCCCTGATCTGCAATATTTTTAATGACATGTAACTTTTCTGCAATTACTTTCTGTAAGCTTTGCGACTTCTCGACCCTCTCCTCCGGAGAAATATTCTCTGAACGTATTTCAGAAATTAACGCAGGACTTTCCTTCTTGATCCATTCACGAACATGTTCCATTTTGCGCTCAATTTTCACCCACTCCTCGTTGAATTTCTCCAGATGTTCGACTTTAGTATGAACTTCATCTTGAACTCTTTCCAATTTTCGTTCAATAGTTTGCAAGTCTTTTTCGATAACAGGTTTTGGTTTGTTAGCTGTCAGAGATTGTAGTTGAGCATAAGCTTGTTGTAACTGAGGCAGCCTTTCCTTCTTAGCTTTTTCAATGTCTTCATTGATGACTTTCGTCTCATGTAATTCACGGCTAATATTAGTCACGCCTAATTCTAAGCCAGGGTGAGCAACATAGCTTTCGATTTTGTCAATATCTGATAGTAATTCCTCTTTTTGGTATTCATAGTTGGACCAAACTTTTTGTGTATCACGAAGCTTGTAAAGGCGGTCTGTTGAAGTTTCGTATGCTGTGTTCCAGCCAGTTTCCAAATTTCTAACATCTTCTCTTACAAATGCTGGAGCATTAGCGTCCTTAATAAGTTCTTTGCCGCGTTGAAGCATCGACATAACAGAAGGTCGATGGCGGTCCAACTTCTGGACGGCGGCTTGCTGTTCAAGAACCAGCTGTTCAACCTGTTGTAAGGACTGAGGTTCAGGTTCAACCATTGCCTGTTTCTGGGCACTTTCTAGTATACAGATAACTTCATGCACTTCACGCCTATACGTATAACATCTCGTATAAGTTTCTGTCTTTATCATAGTTATTTCAATGGTTGGAATTAGATTTTTGTACCGTTGTATGAGATTTTCAAGTTTAATTTGTTCATCCTGAGCCTCCATTTCGGAACAATGATGGGTGAGCATGTCCAATGTTTGTACTAACCATTTCATATCTTCCCGCTTTCTGTCCGCCTCGCGGCAGATGTTCTATAAAAGAAATATTTTAATAACTACTTCACATAAAAACTATAAAATTATAATTGGTCTAAAAAATATATAAAATTCGTATATCTGTAAAACAAAGTATCTAAATAAAACAGAAATCCGTAAGAAAACAAATCAGTCATTCTAGCGTCATACATTTGTATTTTGTCA
>JAABKM020000030.1:6578990-6592757 GCA_016277805.2 Papilio aristodemus | reverse complement strand
GTCGTTATTCCTGTTCCGTGAAAACCATAGATCAAGGATAAATGTCACATGATGGATAAAATCGACTTTGAAAAAAATAATCGATTAAAATTTTAATCCAGTATTTTTCTATTTAAGTACAAAATATTCAAGTCATTTTGAATATTTTGTATTTTATAACTTAACATCAGATCATTATTTTTGATCAAAGCAATAAAATAAGCCTTATTTATCTGTAAAAAGCTAATTATGTTTTTAATTATTTCACCTTTGGCATGAATCGTCGCTATCGAGTATTAATAGTTTTGATGTGATATATTTTAAAGGAACATGTGTACAAATAAAAATCAAAACTTTCCACAGATCTGCTTAAAAAAAGCTACAAGAGAATGCACGTTTATACTTCATTTTTTACCCAACTGACGAGTTTTCACGCGTCTTTTTGTATCCGTTCTATTGTAAACGGCTTGATCAATTTTTACATATGAGATATCATTAGATTCTTCCCCGAAATAAATATTCAAAAATATTCAAGTCATTTTGAATATTTTGTATTTTATAACTTAACATCAGATCATTATTTTTGATCAAAGCAATAAAATAAGCCTTATTTATCTGTAAAAAGCTAATTATGTTTTTAATTATTTCACCTTTGGCATGAATCGTCGCTATCGAGTATTAATAGTTTTGATGTGATATATTTTAAAGGAACATGTGTACAAATAAAAATCAAAACTTTCCACAGATCTGCTTAAAAAAAGCTACAAGAGAATGCACGTTTATACTTCATTTTTTACCCAACTGACGAGTTTTCACGCGTCTTTTTGTATCCGTTCTATTGTAAACGGCTTGATCAATTTTTACATATGAGATATCATTAGATTCTTCCCCGAAATATCATAGACAATAAATTATACCAGTGTTTTTATTTTTAATTATTTATTTAATTATATGAACAGGATATCATTATTTTACGCATACCTAGCTATAATTGAGTACTTTCAGATGTTTATTTTTTTATTTTACTCCGAAGGTTTCTCTGAACATCCATTAGCATACTAACTACCCAAGCTGAGGCCACTATGTTAAAATAGGTAAGTTGGCATAAAAGTGCAATCGCCTTTCACGCCAGTAAACATAAAATAAAATGGCTACTTTAACTCACAAGTAACTAATCTCCAACAAGCCACACTTGTTGCAGAAACTTTGTCTTTACGTTTATTTGTAAACACTTGCTAATTTCACAAGAGATTCTGTTTCGCAAATAACTTATAGTGATATCTGCCAATTAGTTTGCGAAATAAATACGAAAACGTGAAACAGATGAAATTTATCCATACTATAAAACTCGAGTCAGTGGTGTCACCGCGTTGTTTATTTCTGTCGCCTTACGTGGTGGTGGTAGGTGTGTTAATATTGTTGAGGGTCGATCTTATTTTACTGTTTGTTACAGTTTATAATTCGATGGTACAATAAATTACATTGAGCAATGGAGAAGATAATATTAAACTTTTATTTGCGAGATTCAATTAATAACTAGGTGAAGTGCGAAATATAAATAGATCAATTAAAACAGCCTGATCCTGGCACAACTCACTCACTCTCTCGCTTCCATAATAATAAATGTATGTATACATGCTCTAAAATGCCGAATTGGCGCAGTGGTATCACGTATTACGGATACGGTACGTCTGCAACGCAGGGGTACAAAGTTCGATTCCCGAGTCGTAGAAAATGATATTGGGTTTTTTCAACTTAATATCAACGCGGAATTTGGAATTTGTGCCCGATATGGCGATAGGCTCGCCAACTATCATATTATGGGACGGAAAAAGATATATGACAAAATGTTGGTGCACTAGGTGCACCTCTGCCTACCCTTTCATGGAACACAGGCGTGTGATATGTTTTTTTTAAACGGTCAATTTCTATGGCGTCTCCTACATACTCTGCCACGTGTTTCCGATCAGATGCAGATCTGAATTTGTTAATTAAATTACAGACATCTCTATCGAGAAGATGAGATATAGTTTGGGCTCTATTTGAATAAGAGAAACATGTCAAGGCCGCGACATTCACGTTATGCAAGCCGCAGTTCCTTCACCTCTTGCTAAAGTTCAAAATACTGAGCGCACAATAACAAACCTTATATCCATAGCAATACGTTATAATATCAATCATTTAACGTTATCGGTTGAACACAACTTTGGCATAGTTACGAAAAACATTGCATGTTACCTTCTGTTCTCTGTCAAGCGTCGCTAACAAGTAATAAAATCTGATAATAATCTTCTAGTACTACAAGCCTGTCAGTTTTTATATTCCATGTCTTATTTTAAGTTAATTTAATATTTTTTCGTTATAGATTACAAGGTTACAAGGTTGTAGTCTTCTGATGTTAAGTGAATTCTGCTGCCTTATCAATAATGACAAATGTCTTTCTCACCCCATTGTAGCAAGGAAGAGAGGGATCTCTCGAGATCATGAAAAAATAGTAATGGGACGTAAAAGAAAAAATAATCATTTTGTAATTGATGATAAAGTCATAGACACTATAAGACGAGTCAAGGTCGGACCAAAGACAATAGAGAGGGCAATGTACGGAGTGTCTCTACGAGATCGCATTTCATGTGTGATCCGTAGCAGAACTAATGCCGTACATTGCTTTAAACTTTGCAAAACGTATTTCGCAACAGAAGAAATTCCAAACACTTCAAGCCTCTCATAAGAATGTCCCACGACTTTTCAAGGTTGCAGGTGTCCATTGGGTATGATGTCATGGCACCAATGAGTGGAAGCCATTGGCTGATACGGTCAATAAAGGGTTGAACAGCATTAAAAAAGCTGAAAGTTGAGTAGAAAAAATAGTTAAAATTTTGTCAATTTTTATTTTAATTGCGTTGCATTTTATAAGAATAATAATTACTAAGACGTAGACTTTACCTTGGCCGACGAGGCCGAACGGAAATCGTATCGATCAGTTTAAATCGACAAACAATATTTACGTCAGGTGTATCAGATGATAGAAGCCCAAGATGGTGATTATTTTGGTGATTATTTTGTCGATAAAAATAGTTTCTATTTCTCTGTCATTGATTTTATCATCAATTATATCCTGTTTCCTAAATGGTGTAAGCAAAAATAAACGCTTTTTGATATTTTTTTAATAAGATATAAGTGCCCACACTTGAAACTGACCACATATTAGAAGAACTTCAATTATGCTAAGAAAACGCCATTAAAGAGTATCCATTAATAATTAATGTGTATACGCATGAACAGATAAATGGATATACCAATAATCTTTATGTACCCACTGGATTAGCATGAGTGCTCATTTAATATTGACAAATTTTAAATACATAACACACGTAAAGTAGATGTTGGACAGTACCTGCTCTCCGTACAGTCGCGTTCAACTCGGTTAGTGTGACGAGTTCTCCAAGGCGAACCACTTTCGTGCGCAACTTATGTATGCACAATTTCTTAATAATTTTATATTAATCTGTTATTCTTTTAGTCAAAGATCAAAAAGCAGGTTTGACAATTCAACATAAATACAAAATAAAAGTATACAATCATATAAAAATATTGTAACGTACTCGACGGAGAAAAAGAATGGACTGAGATGGTGTTGTAGAAAATAATTTAGTTAAACTCGAGTTTAAAATGTTAGGGTAAGATAAATTTATAACTTTTAATTGCCGACTCTAGCGATACTAATGATTCAGTCGTCGTGTCACGTCCGTGAGTTCTGAAATGCCAAGTTAATAAAAAATATTTATTGTTTCGTGCGAGATAATAATAATAACTAAGATTGAGGTTAGTCTATGCAGATTCGAACATCAATAACGGACACGTAACCTTATTTTTTATGTTTTACGAATTATTTTTGAGGTCTGACCTTTGCAGGGAAACTTATATCGATACAGTTTACTTAAACTGAACATTAATTTGTAATTGATGTAAAACTTTGTCAATAAACGAACATATTTCGAATTACGAATTCCAACTCTTAGAAAACACAAAAAAAATACTCAATTCAAATATTGCTATGGACCCATATTAATAGGTTTATTATCTTTTACGTTTAAGGTGCACTAGTTGCACCTCTGCCTATCCCTTCGGGGAATAAAGGCGTGAGATATGTTTTTTTTCTTTATCTTTTACGTCGTCTTTCCGAAGAAGGGGTAAGTCACATAAACACGCATAGTGAAAAATTAAGTCGATAAAGGGATTAGGTATGATATTATTCTTTTAAAATCAGGTAGGTTTTGTCAACAGCCTCTATTTACCCAAATTTTCAGACAGATATTGATGTTTGGAACACCTATATAAACGTATAACGATGAAAGATAGGATAAAAAAATGGGTTGTACGACTTCGAGCATCTGATATTTTATCATTTGCCGGTGTTTAGCTCGATGAGTTCATTTTGATAACAACAAAACACAAAGATAAAAGGCGTTAGATGACACGATCGCTAGGAGTACAATGCCCCTCAGTATTGTTGCACTGTACACATCCTGTATGAACATTGTTACTAGTCTTCGCGTACGACTCTATTCAAAATAATATAAACTTCAACAATGTGAGAGTTTATATTATTTTATAGCTTATCATTGTGACCCTGGTACTGAGTCCGTGGAGCAGATGTATCAAGATACGGTTGCAATGCGGGGTCCTGGGTCGGGCAAAATGATATTATGCACTATCAACTCGACATCAGCCTGGAGTTTAGAATTTGTGGCCTATATGGCGATAGGCTCGTCACCTATCATATTATAGGAAATGCACTAGTTGCACTTCTGCTCATCCCTTTGAAAAATTGAGGTTTGAGGTATGTTTCTATTGTTAGTAGAATGCAAGACCGATAAGACCAAAATTCTACTATAACCATAAACAAGATGACGCAGCAAAGATGTTTCTCAAGACACAAGATAGCCTGAAATTTTATTCAAGGTTGTGGGAGTTAAATGATCCAAACAACGATATTTATGTATTGAGCAAATCGCAGTGCTCAAATTCTACAAATTGATGGAGAATCCGGCTACGAAGAATAATGGCTATGGTAGGAAGTAAACGCCGGGAGAACTTACCATACGCATTTACCAACAAAATTGAGCATGTTTTAAGTTTCAGTGACCACTGAACATTATCTGAATGTCATGAAAACAAACCAATGAAGATTACAAGTAACTTATGCGGACTTTGGCTGACACAAACATAACAGCTGATTGGCAGAAATGTTTTATTTTAGCCTAGTATGCCTAGAGGTGTGTGTTTTAGCGGTGAACCATTTATTTACTCAAATTAATATTTAAAAAAAATAAATCCCGTTTGCATCATCGTTGATTATTTGTTACGCTTATTCAACAATCAGTTATCAAAAGTCTGGAAAACACATTCATTCTGAATATCAAATAAAAAATATTATCGTTGTTTCTGTCTATACCGATTGTATTAAATAAAATGGGAGTTTGTAACAGTAAAAGTTCAATACATATATTAACATTTTAAATCTGTAATCGGGTGCATACGTAAAAAATGAGATTATTAAGAGATCATTTATATTTCTTTCCGGGTTCGATTGCTGGATCGGAAAAAATGATATTGGGTTTTTTCAACTTGAAATCAGTCCGGAGTTTGGTATTTGTGCCCGATATTGCGATAGGCTCGCCCCCTATGACATTATGGGACGGACAAACATGGCTAAATGTGGGTGCACTACCTGCACTTCTGCCTACCCCTTCGGGGAATACAGGCGTGAAATATGTTGTTTCTTTTAGAGCCATGCATTTCAAATCTATAATCTCTGTCTACCTCTATAAGCTGTGGGTGTGACTGTTATACTTTCGTATAAGATGAACTTAACATTGTGGATTTAATTGATTTTTATATAAAAATATCAGTAATTAATACAAAAATAATTTATAATAAGAAATCTTTTTCTCTTCTATAGGAGCGGTGCATATTTTTATTAAATTATAAACAGTTTGTTTACCTTGCAAATTGGATCGATCACAGCGAAAAAAAAATCTTCACTTCATACACTCAAATACAATCACATTTTGTCCCCAAAATGTACCTTAGAATCAACTAATATTGCGTTCATAGACAATTCCAAAGCTAAATATTAAAAGTATTTACTGTAAAGAAAGTTTCGATTGTTTTTAATGTTAACACGATTTAAAGTTCGAACTATATTTAATCGAGAGAAAAATACGTTCTTTACGATCGGAGTTCACGAACAGACTACCGCGGTTAGGGACTTGTGTTGTTCATTGAATCGTGCAATCCGACAAAATATGTACGTCACTATCACAAACACGCACAGAGTTAATAAGGTGTCAACTGAATATGGTCAGCATGGCAATTGTTAAAGCGGAGACCCGTACATTAAACAAAGGAGTAAAGCATTAATTAAGCTAATGTTCCAATGATTTATTTAGAACTGGTAAAAATAAAAAAAAGAAAATGCTATTCTGTGTATGTGTGTTTGTTATGTTAACTAAACTCGTTCGAAAAAGCTGAATTAATTTTTATGATTTTTGATTTATTTTTTGTTTTACTCGGGTTGTTTTAGATACACAATTAGACCTGGTAGATGGCGCTGCCATCGCGCTCAAGTTTTTTTATTTTTTTTGGTCTAAAAACGAAAAATCGTTAACTAAATCATAAATAGCAATTATGTCAAAGTTTATGCAATACAGGGCTGTGCCTTCTGGTAGATATAAACATTGGGACTTTAACAAGGTTAAATTTAAAAAACTTGTCATAAATTTTTATACTTGTTATAGATATGACAAAAAAATCACTATGCAATAACTTTTTCCTACGAGTGATTTTTAAGAATTGACTCTTCGTCGGAAGAATTCACAAACTGTCTGTTACAATGCAGTTACGATACCTTAGGTCTTAGGTGATTAAGCCCCTACATGACAAGGCGGAAATGTCGCTGGTGATTTCGTTATTGTCGAATCTGTAACGGGTTAATTCCTGAAAGCTTTCTTCGACATATGGTTTTAACAGTATTTTTAAATATAAATAGATGGAGCTAGTGATCTTGAATCTCTATCCGTCCTCTTCTGGACAGACTGCCCAAGTATGTATGAAAGGAAAGGTAACGTTCATAATTTCAATTATGCATTTAATGTTGACAGTTCCCAATGACACTCTATTTTAATAATAGACAATCAAATATGATTCCTACCACCAGACACCATTTGGATTATAATATTATGTGAAAATTACGGTCAAATTAATAAACCCGTGAGTTTTTTTTTACTTTTACAATATTGTAAAAGTTACTACTATTGTTAAATATTTGTTATAAAATTCATTCTAAGTTCAAAGTTCCAAACCAAATATGATCTTATAAGCGAAAAAAAAATTGTTATTCATTATGGTCAACCATAGATTATGATAAAGTTTTTTTTATAAAAGCGCCATCTCGTGAAACTTTTTCGATTGCAAATTTTTCTAACAGAGGTCGCTACATGAAGGAAACGAAGATGGATAACGCATTCCAAGATTTCTACCGTTATACCATTAAAATGTCTACTAGAAATGCAATTTACATATTTACCGACAACGTGGATGAATATAAACGTTCAAACAATATACTGTCGACTAACTTTGCACTAACAGACGATCGCATCGATACTTTCTGAACAAAGTAATAATAAAAGTCGGAAATGGGGTGTCTACCCCAGTTCGGCTCCCCTATGTTACAGCCCCCCCCTGTATCGTAAAGCTTTAACTTGTAATGGTAATATAATTCTCTCGGAGCAATTTGAGGTATCAATCGAAACATGATATTGCACGGTTGGCGCAAAAATTAACGCTATGGTTTATAAGTTCTAAGTTATGATTGCACTAGTATAGCATTTTCAGGAATTACTGTATTTTAACAAATAAGTTATACAGCAAGCAAAAGACGCGTTATTTAACACAAGCGCGTCAGTATAAAGTGTTGCGCAATTTATTTTTATAGCGCTATCTTTAAAATTATAATGCTCATGTTTTTATCAATCCAAGCAACTACTCGGGGACAAATAAGTTAAAGAAACAAAATAACGTTTTTTACTTAAAATCGGTTGTATTTACATTTATTTTGTCAAATGTAGAAAATCAAGTGTTTTATCACAAATAAATAAATCGTTCTAAGGTTCACATTTGACGTACACAATATGAAAACAGTTCATTCTTACCACAAAACGAAAGGCGGGACAATAGGATTAATTCATAAGATTATTCAATTTCATTTTTGTTTTATTTTTAATGTCAATTGATGCTAATGAAAACAACTCTGCTCCCTTCGATGCATGATCGGCAGCGGAGCATTCGTCTAAATGCTCAAATAACCCCAGTCTATGCCGGCTGAAAAAAACTGTGACGCGGACTCTACTATTGTGATGCAGGCCGTCGACGTTATCCGGCGGGTCGCGGTCCACCGAGCGGCGGCGAGGCCGATGCCGCCCGACCGTTGTCAGCCGCGCGGCAATGGACATCGCGGAGTCGGTTATTTTCCACGCGCGGAATCGCGTCGTCGTACGACGGAGGCGCCGGACGCCGCCGGGTCGCCGCGGGGCGGGAGCGAGGGGCGACGGCAAATCGAAAGAGGCCACGCGCGCGCGGGAGGGGGGCACATAGACGCGTACCTTTTCCCCCACGCCCGAATGCCGCCGCCCGCCAACTTCCCGGGTGTCCGTCCTTTCATAAAATATAACGCGTACCACCTACTTATTAGATCGCTTTAACCTAGGAATCTCTTATTCCACACCTCGAAATTGGAATTCCGAACTGAAAGTTCTATCCTAATTAACAATATGGACAAAGTTACGGGCCGGTTATAGGTGTTGGGTGTCGCGACGCGCCGCGCCGCGCCAACCGTCGCGCTATTTATCAGTAACGCGGAGCGGGCGGCGGGCGCGCGATGCGAGATAACGTGGCAAAATTGTGATGTTTCTCTATCAAATGTTGTCGCGTGAATACTGTCGCACGCTCAGCAGACGCCGCCGGGCCGGCTCTGAACCACCAAACTACTTAAATTTTACAAAGACAAACGACTAACGAGCGCGTCGCGGTGAGAATTTTAGGTTCGCTTGCGACGACGCCGGGTCGTAATTAGGGCGCGAAGATGCCGCCGGAAGAACAGAGAGAGAGAGTGGTATATGAATGTAACTCCATGCCGTTACCACTTAAAATGCCTTTACTTACTCTATATATATACACAATCATCTCTCGTCAATATTATTAGAAAAAGATTAATTGAGCTTTGCAACTTATTTTCTACGTTATGGAAATTTCAAAACTAAAATCGTCGACTACGGTATGTTATGACAATTTCATAGAAAAATATCACAACTTTGCCATACAACGGGCTCAAAGGATTACTTCTAAATACAGAGCAAATTTTCACTTAGATATAAAGTTTACTTTCAAAAAGAAAAACACATTTGTACATCTCATGACAAAAATTCAACAGCATTCCACTAAGTCTTAATTGTTAACAGCGAGCCGCACAATGTAGATCGGACCCCGCTTTTCCTTTAAAACTTATAACATTGTAAAAAATTGAAAATCTGCATTGGATTCGACTTAATTACGGTTTGTTGTCATTTATTAAATAAACTGCACCCGTTTTAGGTGGGAGCGTCGTCGGCCCCGCGTGTTCCCAACAGCCCGCCGCTAGCGTTGGCCGCGGTCTCGGTGCACCCTTATAGTATTTCATTTTATAATTAATTCATAACTCTGTGACAGTCTTTGGACAAACTCAATTACTGAAACTGTAGATGGCAATATAGATTTATTTCATGTACACTGTATCAAACGCTGGTGAAGACTCGAAGCGACGTAGCTTAAGTTGTATTGTAGTCAGTGTGAAGGAATGTTTCCAATCGTCCAATACATAATAAGGGTGCACCGATAGCGTTGGGGCGAAGCGAGGCCGCGCCAGTCCGGGCCGTCACGTGCACTAACACTTCACTGTGACATTGTCCTTAAAGAGGCACGGGGCGTATTACGCATCCTCCTCCTCCTCTTCCCCTAATAATTCCTCCTCCACCTCCTCATCTGCAACAAAACATGAAAACCTATTAAAAACCATCAATACTCTCTTGTGTATTTTATTTAAAACTGGAAATATCAACATTCAATCAATAAAAAGTGAGTTGAAAGTCAATAAAAAAAATAACATAATAACAAAGGACTCCTTTTAATTAGTAAATGAAAAAAGTATTTTTTTTATTTCAATCATGTATCGTGATATAATAATGGATAAACTATTCATGAGTGATATAACACAAGCAAAGTAACTAAGCAAACATGTGTAAACAGTAGATATTTTACCTTCGAGATCGTCTTCTTCACCTTCTTCCAATTCTTCCTCGTCTTCCTCACCTTCGTCTACTTCTTCATCATCTTCCTCTTCTCCCTCGCCTTCTCCTTCCAAATCGTCCTCTTCACTATGTGCTTCATCGTCCCCACCGCCATTTTCTTCTTTTCGCGCCTTTTTCGCTTCCGTCGCTTTGTCCTTAAGAAAAGAAAAATCAAACAGGTTACTTGGGCGGGAAATATTGTACCTTAAAAAGGAATGTACTAAATACCGCGATTTAAAGTAGCATTTAAATGGATCAAACAAGTAAAAATTGGCTATAGGCCAATTTTGTACTATTTGTACAAACAAAATTTAAAAAAAAAAAGAATGATGGCGTATGTGGCTTAAATGCATTTTCAGTAGAAGATAATGTTTAGCAGGTGACAAATTTTGGTACGGATAATAAAGCGTGGGTTTTATTAATGTGGGGGAAAGAGAAAGGCGAAGTGCGGAACCGGCGCCATACGGCCGAAATTGCTCTAGCAAATATTTAACGGAAGGCGACCCACGACGCCACAACAGACTCAATATGCTATGGCTCAGAATATTGTCGTTTTTTAACAATTCAGGTAATTGCCTGATCTATTTAACATTCGTAGAAATAAAATTGTTTTTATTTTAAAACTAACATTACACGCGCAACACATTCGTGTCGTGTTTTGAATTTAGGTTACATTGTGGGACAGAGACAAAAGATATGCTACATGGCTTATATAGATATTTTCCTAAATTCCCGCCTATTTCATGGAATAACATACAGTTTACCAAAAATCGATTATTCAAGTTTCTCACAACGAATGAAACAAAGCGAGTTTGCACTACTATTACACGCGAAACACCTACATGCAAATACACCGGGTCATTGACTACCATTTTGATTACGACCTAAGCAAAATAAATTCAAAATTGTAGGAACTGCATAATTTTAGTTAAACTTCTAGTGTAGTATTTTACGTTCTTTAAATGGTGCTGAGAACGCAAAATTAACAATGATGATGATGTTATTAGCACATTTTATACCACTCATGACAGCACACACTGACATTCGCCGGCCATGTTTCGATTTAGCGTCACGCTACACGACCGTAAAACGAAGTATGAGAATTATTCAAAAATAGCAGCAAACCACACGTAATAATATTCTTAACAAGCATCCCAAATGAAATAGAAGGAACATTTAATTTTTGTTTGTAATAATAACCACATCATCGAGGGTAAGCGTACGTTCCGCGCCATATTTTTTTTTCTGCCAAGGTCATGCCTTCGTAAAACGGGTAAACAAAGCTCTAAACCCCTAAAAGATTAGAGACAAATCGATATTACATGTATTATGTGTTATTTACATAAAGCATAACTTGTATTAATATCGCCTCATCGATTAGCTCACATACTAAAAATATGTATTAAGTCAGAAATGACATCCAAAAATACGCCGGCTTTCGATGTTTAACGTTCCATTGAAGCACTTTTTATAACCACGTGGAAAGTTAATATTAGTTTTTGAATTTGACTGTATCAACTTAACCCTATATTGCAAGCGTTCAATAAAATGGCGAGCGGCTAAAATGAATACATTTAGGTTTGACATGTGCACTCACCTCTGCTGCCCTTTTGGCTCCTTTTAGATCACTTTTCGCATCGCCAGCTTTCTCGTCTCCGACCTTGTCAACGGCCACTTCACTGTTATTTTCATTGGTGCTCATGATTGTTCTGATTTTTTGTTAATTACTAGAAATAGTACGCTAGGTATATGGCTACTCCAAACCGACGCACGACTGACTGATCGAGTGAGCGGGCGGGCGCGATGGAGATGAGTTTGAAAACGAAGATGGCGCGGGCTTCTACACGCTTGCATTCTGATTGGTCGGAACGGTTCGCCATTAACAAGCATATCTAGCATGTGGGTAATTTTTTTTAGATCGCATTTTTGTAATTTTACAATTTATATGGTAACCGATATGAGTAAATAATGTTAAAACCTATTAAGAGTTGTTTAATATAGCATTAACCGTATTTACCCATGAATTTATTAAATAAATCAAGAAAATAATAATCAATAAATGCCATTAGTTCTGAATAACGACGCTACGTGGCGCTGGCATCAATGAGTTTTTAATAGCGGGAAACTTCAATGACACTCAAAGGTTTATGGAAAGAAAGAAGAAAACATGACTTGTATTTTTACTTTAACAAATAATATACATCTTGAAATTTATTAATCAAATCATGTTTTTTGTTCTTTTTTCATTACATTCATATTTTCATTAACTCTATTAAATTCTGTGATGTCTACGGGTTAATATTGACAGATTATCTAAAGAAGTTTTTATTAAGCAACATTACTTTATAACATATAAAAATGGCTTAACTAACGTTCGCGTGCTTCGATATTTGTATCGACAAGGTTTAACATTAATTTTTGGTTAGTTTTTATTACATTTAGCCACGCTGACAAGTAAATTAAAACGGCAACAAAGGTGTCTGCGGGAATCAAAGAGACTAATAGGCAAACCTACAGCCAGGTGGGAAGATGACATCTCTAGGGCGCAGGGAAGGACGTAGAATCAATTACTGCAAAACTAGAGTGGTGTGACAAGAGGCCAATTCAGCATTGTATCCAGAAACGCTGATATAATAACTCCTTAATAAGAAATCGGTCGTTAATTTTTGGCGCCGTTTTATCGATGTTAAATAAAAAGACATTACATAATAAATTTATTATTTATTTACATAATAATTGAGACTAACTTACAAATGTTATGGATCATCCAACATCTCATATACTTTTACTATATATAAACAAAATCAAAAGATAAAAGCAAATATAGTTAACTAGTACATATCCTAGTAGGTTAAGGAACTATTTCATATTAATGATAATACATAAAAAAAAATATAAACATATTTATCTGCTATTTTATATGTTAAGTTATATCATACGATATATATTTCTAATAAATAATTTTACATTGGCTTATCACATTTAAATTTAGAATTTTTAAGATGCGTTATATTTAGTAGTTGTATGTAGTAGTATACTGTTTGCAATAAAAAATTATATAATTAGAGATAAAAAAAATATTACACTAATAAAGGCAAAGCAACAATAAACTTATTTGGGTGTTCAACTAAAACGCCTTTAATAATTTATTAATTTTATTAATCCGATAACACATCGCTATTTTAACACAATCAATATCGGAATTTTGTGGTATCTTTTAATTAAGCATGAACATAGAATGATTGTCCTCGTAATGTTTAACTTTTAGTGTTTAATTTTGAAATGGAAACAGTCTATACTATGCTTAAAACACACGACACTAGAGGACGTATCACAGGTACAAAATATAAAACAAAACATCTCTTTAATGACAGTTATAAAGTAAAAGTGAACGAACGAGTATCGA
>JAABKM020000030.1:6567493-6578890 GCA_016277805.2 Papilio aristodemus | reverse complement strand
TATCACAGGTACAAAATATAAAACAAAACATCTCTTTAATGACAGTTATAAAGTAAAAGTGAACGAACGAGTATCGAAATGTTCCTTTTTATCAAGTTCATACAAACAAATCAGCCCTAAAACATAATGTGAAAGAAGCCAGAGTTCCTGTGTAGCCATATGCATGTGTTGTAGAAAGTGGAAGAAAATGAGTAAGCAAATTAAATTTTGTATTATCTATTGCATATTTATAAAATATACCTACAGATTATTAAATTAATTATATTTTTAATAATAATGAAAAAAAAAAAACTAAAAAGCTAAATAAGACTTTAGCGTTGTGGTTACTATAAACAAAATCTCTGTTCGACAAAAACTTTAAACGCGGGACTTCACAAGTTTAAATCCATTTACGTAAATGACTAAATTTAACACTTAATACAAGTTTATCAGTTAGCTAATAGAAAGCAAAAAAAAAAAACAAATAATAAAAATATTTAACTTGAAATGAAATTTGTTTTAATTTACACATTTAGACCTACACAAAGAAAAGAGTTGTAGCAAAAACGAGCATATATTATAGTAAAATGATTACAGAACAATTTTTCTTAGCATATTTCATATAGTTTTGGTTGAATCTGTGTAATTTGACTTTTATATTAATAAAAATTAGTGGTTTCCTGTATATTGCTCTCTATGGATGGCATATGGCTGCATAGAAACTGCCCCCTTGATTCTGCTAACACACACCTCACGCCTGTATCCCGCGAAGGGGTAGGTAACACAATCATGTTGTAATGGTTTCACAGTTTATTACACAGTCTTCGATGACATTAGAGGTATCAAACGGTACACGGTTGTGTTAGCAGAACTGAGGCTGTCCGGATGTTGTCGACCGCGAATGTTCTGGAAGGTTCTAGAAGGTTCTAGAAGGCGGTGCAGGCGTTGCCGTCGATGTCCGTGTTCCTGCCGTGCGCGGGCGCGTTGTCCTCGCGCCACGCGCTGTAGATGGCGGGCAGGAAGTCGTTGAACAACGGGCTGCGTATCGTCAGGTTGTTCTCGCGGATCACCTGCACGATAACAACAATGAGGGTAGACAGACACGAAATATTTAGATTAAATACATCAATGGAATATTTAAGAGGAAATGGAAGGTTAAATTCTCTAGAGGCTACGAACATCAAATTTTAGTATATTATTTCCCCAGAAAGGTATTGGAAAAAAATTATTATTTTTTAAGATATCACCGCTGCATTTTAGTTGAACACAGCACCGCGGGAACAGGCACAGCTCGTCTGTCTGCTATATCAAACCTGCGCACCTTTTCTATCCCCTCGAACTGGGGGTCGGCCTGGCCGGTCGGCGCCCAGATCTTGACGTCCCTGTCCAGGCCGCTGGTCGCCAGCACGGGGAAGCGCGGGTGCGGCTCTATAGTGTTCACCTGGAATTACACATTCAGTGTTATATATAACACTTGTATATATTATAAATAAAATCTAACAATGCATGAATCATGATGGACTTTTTAATCGAATGAATGTTTATTTATTGTACAGTTTGTGAACGATTTTAATAATTAAATAAATTTGCCAGAAGAATAGGACGTCATTATTTTGAGCTGGTTTAGAGTAAGGAACTAAACCTTAGGGACGGCAGCTTAGGGCTTTCCGTGCACAATATTTGCCTTTCTCAGTAGATTCAGCGTATTATTAGAACTATGTAATGTCCACAGTTGTAACGTCGTTGTTAAATGTACTAACCACGCCGTTGATGTCGGCGTACAGCCACTGCACCAGCGCCTGCGTCTTCGTGTCCCAGATGTAGAGGTGCGCGCAGTCCGACCCCGACACCACGTACTCGCTGCGCGGCCCAAAGAACGACACGCCCTTGTAGGTGGCGCTGTTCCTGTGCCCCGAGTACCGGCGCTCGTAGCCCAACACGTCGTCCGCGCTACTGAACCTGCCCACAAACAAACATGACCGATCATGTTCCACTCACAGCTCTGCGCAGGCGCACGGCCTGAGGCAATGCTGACGGCTGCCTTCCTCCAATCTCTTTATACAGTTTAAAAAAGATAAATCTCGCATCGACACCGAGACCTCCCCGTCCCTTGTCTCCTTTACGCTGACAACTCTTGGCAAGTCCAGTTTACTTTTGTATGGTATGACAAGCGCACTGACCCGGTGAATGCGTCGCGCTTGGTGTCGATGAGGTATATCTCCTCGTCGTTGTAGGACGCCAGTATCTTGGTGGCGTCGTGGTTGAATACGGCGCACGTCAAGTGCTTGTTCAAGGGCTGAGTGTTTCTCTGTTTGAAGTGCTGTGAACATATGTCGAATTAGATTATCACATATGATTATAACCATAGCTTTTTTTTACAAATTTCACTAAACTGTTAGTACAAACAAATAACTTGACTCTATATTAAATTTATTACTATAATTTAAGTAGCGGACTGCGCGTGAACACTGTGTGGTAAGTGTCGGTAGAATTCGACTCATTACTCCTTATTCTCCTATTTAGCATCATATTGTTCGTTGTCCTTATTTGGTTTAATGTAGCTCTAAGTATACTTATGTTAGCAGCAGATAAGGATTTGTTTTTGATTACGATAGCGATGTGATGCGGGCTGTAGGAGGCGGCGGGGTGCGCGGGCTGGCGGCGGTCGTACACGTACATGAAGCGGTCGCGGCCGCCCACCAGCAGCTGGTTGCCGCCGGCGTCCGCGTCCAGGCTGTACAGCGGCACCGGCACTCTCTCGTTGGACACGCACAACAGTCTGGGAACAACATGCTTTTCATATCACCATTTATTTTTGGCATAAAATGTGTACTGACGGAATGTTTGTATTTTTTTTATTAGCAGACTATGACATAGTTTCCTAATATTTCTGATTCCAAATAAGCCTGATAAAGCTGGTGCAAGGTTGTAGTCCATGACATTAATCAAATGGATTCCAACCCACAGCCACGTCGGGCATGTCGTGCTGGTCGGTTGGAGCTTTATACTTACGTGGTGGCGACGTCGGTGCGCACGTCCGCGAGCATGACGAGGCCGTCCTCTCCCGCGGAGAGCACCTCGTGCGGCGCGCGCGCGCTCACGTGCAGCTTGTGGGCGGAGCGCGTGTGCAGGGCCAGCCGGCGGCGCGCCACGCCCGCCCCCCGTGACCCGCCGCTCGGAGCGCACTGCACGAGCCGCACCTTCACAGACATATTACTTAGGAATATAATGCCCACGGCACAACAAATCACACCCGGTTTAAATCTATCGACTACCAAATACCTAAAAACTGTTTTACATCTTGGAAACTTGTTAAATTCGTCCCTACCATCTTGACTGTTCATGCGCTGAACACAACAATGTAACATCAGCTTGTGTGTCTACATGCAATGCACTTGTAACCCTCTCAATGTTATGGTTTTGTTGGCGATCGTTTGCATCGGGTGTCCTAATGGCTGAACAAATACAAATAATTGTGGATAGGTTACCTGGCCATCTCTAGAGCAAGTGACGATATTCAACTGACTCCGAGCGTTGAGGTAGAGGAATTTGCTTTGGAAGACATTGGACCTGTGACCGGTCTTGATTGTCTGCAGGGCGCGGTTGCGGGCCCAGTCCCACACAACAACATTCATGTCGTCCGAACCCGACGCTAGGAGATGGCCTGCGAGGGAACAGTGTGAAATGTAACACAAACAATGCATCGCGTGTCTGAACTCTACGCAAAATGAATTTTATACTGTAAATATTGGTATGTAATAAAATAAAACATGTCACCTTCAGGGTGAAAATTCAAAGAGTTGACACATCCATGGTGCTTATTGAGATTTTGTAGCTTCTCCAGTCTGTACACAGCGTGTAGGGAACCATAGAATTTATTTTCAAACCTTATAGGGCTCTGTGCCGTTTTACCGCTGGGAAATGTCAGCCCCATTTCGCGGTTTACTACTTCTGCAATGGTGTATAAAAGAGAAATTAAAATGAATAGCAGTGAAATAAACACAATCAAGCTTATTTCAATATAGACATAAATTTAAACCGTTTCTTTCAAATACAATCTTTTAACTTAACTCTCAATATATCAGCTACAGAGTTCCCAATTTATCAGTAAACTAACATTGGATCAAGGCAAAAGAAAGAATAGATTCATCAGGGAAATCAACATTCAATGATGGTGATAATATTATTGTTACTTCAACCATTTATGTAGAGACGGTCCTGTTTTATACATTTAAGGATTCTATGTATAGAGCATAGACTTTTGTTTTGACTTTAATTTTTGTTTTTTAACTTTTAATTTTTTTCCGTAATCGCTACCTACCCCTCTGGGGTACAGGCATATTTATTTTATATTAATTTTTTTTTCACTCACCTCTCAAAATCATATAATTGTGCTTTGGTCTTTCTATTGTAAGTACTCTTGGTGGTCTGTTACAAACTTCATTTGTATTGTTTTCTAAAAAATCTTCTTCTTCCATGAATGTCGCATTGAAACTTGGACTGTTAATCCAAGCACCATCATCATCGCTCGAGTCCATCGGATTGAATTGGAGATTGTCATTCTCAAAGCTGTAGTTGCTGTACGAACTGTTGCTGCCACTTGTTCTGCTACTGCTAGAGTTTGTGTATGAAAACAACTAAATTAAGTGACCGTATGTTTAAGAACTGGACTGAACTGACTATGTGTTGTGTATTTTATTAGTGTTGTCAGTCCAACACATTTATAGAAAGGCATACAGTTAGTTTGTTTTATTAACATGTTGAACGCCGTGGCGGTCACCGGTGACCCCTAGCTAAAAAATGTGTTAGAACGCAGATTTATAACACTAGAAACGATAAGAAAACCATATTTTGAAATAGAATTTATTGTAGAATTGAGCGATCAAAACGGCCTGAAGGGAAGTATTGAGAAAAAGGGCCGACATTCAACATCTTAAATTACTGCAGACGTGACTTGTGTAAATTTCATTTTTATATTTAATTTCTTATAAAAAATTCAATTTTCCATAAAATGAAAAAAATACTCACGAACTTGAATGTGGAGAAATTCTTGTTAAAAACTGTTGCATTGGATCTTCATATACATTATCATGTGTAGATACACTATGTTCATCTGAGAAATCATCAGAATCTGTGGAAGGTCCACTATTCTCCGATTCTGGTGTTTTCCTCTTTCTGTAATTTCTGTCACGACTGTGGTGACGAAGGTTTTGCATCATAGTCCAAACCATATTGTCAGATGTGCCAACATTTACCACGACATTCGAAGGCCCAGAAGCAGATAGATCATCACTGCTTGTGCTTTCCGATTTGTCAGGTGATATACCACTATCCACTACCTCTTCTTTATTATTACTACCCTCCATAGCTAATAGGACAAAAAGGAAATGTTAAATATTATTTACGATAGTTAAATCTAGAAAATATGTAAAAATGTTTATATTACCTGCATCCTTCGTACTGCTTTGAGAGCTCCCGTCGTTTAATTTTAACTTTTTTCCATTTGATTTTTGAGTTGCAGGGGAATCATTAACCTCGTCATCGCAGGACGAATTATCTTCCATATTTGCCTAACTTTATAGCAGGTTAATCGAAATACTTAACACACGACTTGCAATACCTACCACATAAAATGTTAACTAAACAGATCAAGTTGTTATTTTACATCAACACACAACAATAATTAAATGGGATGAAGGATGGAATTTTTTCCTATAATTTTCTTGACTTAATGATTTTTATTCTATGCCAAAAACACAATATCACTGATGAAGACTATAATTAAAACTTGAACTGCCATCAACTGCTATGAAGAAAAGTTTACAACTACGCAATGCAAGATGTTTTTATTTTTTTACTTCTATAGATAAACTTATATGTAATTAAATTAAAAGAGAATTGATTAAATCATTTATGGATTGAGTTGGATATGAAATGAATCAACAAAAATCGGAACCTAATTTGATCGATTCTTTCAAAAAAATTAAAGTTTCGCCAAATTAGATTATATTTCACTTTTTGCTGAAATACTTATGAAAGATTCGGATTTGTAGTTCATTTTAAAAATTTTACAACTTCCTAAGATTTTTAAGGTCCTATATTTCCTATTATTTTTTTTATTTTAAATTTTGCTTGATCGAAATATGCTTGTTATAATGAATCACTTGAAATGGAGCTGATCAACAATAAGAAATTTTTGACTTGACTGCCTATTTTACTTTTATAATACTTGTTGTACTTGATTTTCTATAAAAATGCAATGAGTGAGATTGAGTACAATGCTTCAACTTAATCGAAAACTAAATGTAAGGTCATTGGAATTTCTTAACAAATTTTTCATTCACAAACAATAAATTGAAACCTTCCTCTATTTTAGTAAGTTCTACGTAACGCCTATAAAATCGGCTTATCCTGTTTGTATTTTAAATTTACTGAAAAAGTGAAAAATTTAAGGCAAACCTATGTTTAGATTTTATTTTAGATAATCTTTATTTATTAAAAGTCAAAAATGTCAAAGCTGTCAATATAAGTCAAGCGAACAGCAATGAGGAGGATATAAAATACACACACAAGAACAAGAATAAACACGTAGACTGATTTAGGGAAACGTTGAATTTGTGATCATATTACAAAAAAATGTCTCCCCACAAAGATTTAATATCTTTTATGGATTTGCTAGACTTAGATGAAGAAGTTGTCGATGGCCGATTGGCATCTATAATGGAACGATCTAACTTCGTCGATAACCATCTTACAAATGCGTTACATTTATTAAAATATAAACAACTTATAAATTTAAGAGAAGATTCCGAATGCGATAATGATAAAGAATTTTCTTTCGTAAGTAAACTTTTAAAAAACTTACAAGAAGATACTGTAGATAATATTTGTAAACTAGTTAATGTTGTATTGTCTCTCAACCCAAACAGTTTAGTTCCTAAATCCGAACATTTAGTGCAACAAATTCTGTACAATACGGTGTTACCATCACAACCTAATAAATCATTATCAAGCAACAATGAGGAATCCACCAAAATATTGCTTAATTTAAAAGTATGCTCTAGCATAGTTGAAACTGTTATAAATAACAGTCAAATTCTAACATTACCATTTTTGGAAGTACCATTGGAAAATGTCCTATATAGCAATCAAGATAAACTCAAAGATTATTTTCTGACCAAAACAGTTCCTTTATTTTTCAAAGGAATCAATGGTTGTGATATTTTAACTAGAATTTGGAACCATCTTATACAGCTCAATAACAAGACAGAAACAGGTCTTAGAACACTAAGTTGTCTTTCAGATTACTATTTGCCGAGTACACATGATGATGAAGTAAGAGTAAAGTCAGATATTGTATTTAAACACCAGTTTTGGGAGATAGTTTTAGAAGGTTTAGTGTCTGATGCAACAAATAGAAAGATATCCATTTATTTAGTTAAAAGAGCACTTGATTATTTAAAGTTTCTTGAAGAAGATGCCCTTATAATGTCACAGGACAAAATCATATTTAAATGGATGTTTACAAAAGTAGAAGAGCAGAAAATGATTTGGGATAATTTCTTTATTGTGCTAGATAGTTTAGAGGAAAAACAAAGTAATATTGTCCTTCCATCCTTGAGACTTCTTGAAACACTAAAAGATATGCCAGAATGTTGGTTAAATTGTTTATTCAATCTTGGCCTAAAGCATGATAACACACAGGTGCGTTTAAAATGCATTGAACATAGATTAAAGAGTAAAATATATGTTGCATCTGAAGCACATATCCTTTTAGAAGCCCTGAATGACACATACCTCTTTGACAAGAATACTGATTATAATATGCTAAAAAGTACACTGTCTAATGTGTTCTCAGATATAAAAACTTTAATGTGTATTCTTACTACAATGCCAGAGATTAAATGGGCCCCTGTGCCATTATTTCATATAACTGAAGTACTAGCAAGTGTACGAAAAGATCTATTGAGTATATATGATGAAACAAGAATTTCCCAAACCATATTTAACATTTTAAAAATACCATGTAACAATGTCCTCATACGGAAAGCAATTCTTGTAAATATTTCACATTTAGTTGGCAACTGCTGCAGAGGTTTGCACTGGAAAGAATATTTGAATTTATATTCTCATTTTCAATTTGAGTCCAACAAGGAAGAGAGCAGAAATAGCAATCCATTTTTAATGTATTTAAAAGAAAACAACTTAATACAAGCTAATGATATACACTCATTATTTATTTTAATTACAACTGTCGAAAAAAACATTGATTTTGGTTTATTCTATATTCAAACGCATCCTGAAGAAGTTACTGGATTATTGACACTAATAAATAAAATGATTTTAAACATCCAGGATATCAATCAAAGACAATTTGCTGATAAAACTAAATGCTTTGATGATGTGGTATCTCTAACAAACATTTTTAGCAAAACTACAAAAAAGAATAACTCAGCAATAGAAAATATTAACCTGATCACGGCAACAGCTTATAAAACTATACTGGAATACATGATCTCTTTGTTGCGAAGTGATAAATATTTGAGTACACAAGAGATTAACATACTTTTTGTAGGATTAAAACCGATGATTGCCAATTTAAGTGATTACAATTCAATAGAAACAATTTTACAATTGTACAAGTCATGTATATTGATGCTTACAGATAGTGGTGTTACTCTGGAAGCAATGATTTTGTCTGTACACATACTTAGTGCTTTGCTAACAAGTCCTTTGATGGTGGAGTATCATGGACATGAAATATTACCTTTAGACAAGTTTATAAATGTCACAAAGATAGGATTGGAAGAATCAAGCGTCAAAGAGAGAACTGGCAGACTAAAGAACATTTTGTATGAAAAATATTGTGAAATATTATATAATATAATTAAAATCAATAAAACTAAAATGAAAACTGTGCCAAACGAATTTGAAAGCTTTATTGACAATGCCGTTGAATGTGGCGGCTATGGTTGCTTGATTTGGATTTTGAAAATTATGAAAGAAGTCATTCCATTTTTGGACCGTGAGTTCAGTTTTGCGGTATTCCTAGAAAGAATGTGGAAAGAGATTGAAGAGTTGAAATCTAATAACCAATATGTAATATGTATTGAAGAATTTGTCAATATAATAACAGAAAATACACTACTCTGTAAGTCTGAATATAACAATCTGTTCTTATCGTACTGCCATAAAATAATTGAGTATGGGCCCATAAAAAATTCTCCATTATTCTTTTTAATAAGGCAAATCAATGGAAAAGATTTGTCCAAATTTGGTCAAATGGTACATGCTCTGTGTGACATATTACTTTTTTGTCCAATTCCTAGAAAAGATCAGAGGTGAGATTTCTTCAGTGTGGTATGTAACAACCTAATTAATTTTTTTAAACACATTATTAAATACAAGTTTATATTCATAATATTTATTTTATTTCAGAATTACAGACAATCTTTCAATTGAAATTTTAAATCAATCAAAATATGGCATTGATAATACAAGGTAAGATATTTTATTACTCTCTTTGATTTCTTCAAGAGGGTGATGTTATTAGCAGTCAAAGCAAACTGCTCAATCACGAAGTAGTCAACACTAAAAAAAAACTAAGTCACCAAATGCAAGTGCTGCATTAGAAGGACCCATACCAAAAAAGTACAATACCATACAGATAAACAGATAAAGATTTCTTTTGTGTACAATAAAGACTTTGTACACATATACTTCAAATTTATCAGCAGTTTTTCAATTTTTTCAGTTTCGATGTGCATTTCAATTTTCACATACAGTATTTATCATATTCTGCGTTGAGTAAAGTTGATGATCGAGAAGTTTTGAACACAATAACAACCTTTATTATAAATAAAATCAATGAAATATTTACAAGTAAGAAACGCTATCATGGCAATTCAAAATCTCACAGAACATTATTGACTGCGATACAAACTATGCTTTTAATATTATTGAAATCGAGAGATGTTAACATGGATAACTCAGCAAGCTGGTGTATGGATATGTTAGGTTCTATTCCCCATCAACCTAGCGTCAGAATATGTTTGGAGTGGTATATAGCTCTTTACTTCTGTTTCAAGGTAAGAACATGTAATATATTTTTTTATTTTTGATTACCCCGGGAATAGATCCAAAAAAGATATTGAATTTGGTAATAGCTGTATTTTTTTTAAACTAAGACACACAGAGATATCATATGTTGTCATATCATGTAAGTGCCCGTCATCAATTATAAAATGTTAACTGAACAGATTTATCAGTATCCAGATCATGTCAATGATCATAAATTTTTTCGAAAAAGTCATCAAATTTGGCGTTGTCCGATTTAACCATGATTATATTTCGGCTAAGAAATTTAACTATAGAAATTATAAAATTGTTATCAGGTCTATTTGCTATAAAAATGTGTAAATTTTTCAAAGAGTGTTAACTTTTTTTTTAGGAAGTAAAGATAAGTCAAAATATGGTGGAACAGTTTAAATCGAAGAATATACCTTTGACGTCGCAATTTATAATATTGTACTGGATTATAAAGTTCAGGATAAAGCACGATTCCTTAAAGAGCGATGAATATGATTTTGTAATGGACTCTCTTCTTTCCCACACGATGGGTCAAATATTTAGCTTGAGACTGCACGCGCAATATCTTGCTACAAAACTTTACGATCTGAACGTGAATAAAACCGACAAATATAATTTCACTATAGAAGTCATAAGAAAAACGTTCGCAGACAGCGCCGGAGATAAAGGATTTTTAAAACTCCAAAAAGATTACTTTGCGAATGACTTCGACCTGGTCATGGATTTTATACCGAGTTTCATATTTTATTTCCTGCCGAGATACTGCGAGATGTACATCAATGAGAAAGTGGACAAGACCTTTATAAAAACAATTCTCCAAGAAATCGACGACAATTCGTTTGCGAAAGTTTCGAAGAGCGTTTTCAAAACCGAATGGACCAAATATCAAAAGAGGCACGATGACATTTACGATGGATTTATAACGGAAATGAAAGAGTTTGTACAAGAAGAGGAGTCAAAGGGAACTATTCAAAAAAAATATGTTCCTTGGAAGAATATGAATGATATTGGCACATACGAAATCCAAGAAAAGGTAAATCTAAAGTCTATTAATTAGTATGTTTTTCATTTTTTCTGGTCATGGCAATATCTTTCAGTTGCTAGATAATGCTGGCGTTAACTATGTGAATTTGTATCGTATTATTTTTTTGTCACCAGAAAGAAAATAAGGGTGAGCTTATTGTGGTGGCTTCATTGATCGATAAACTGCCAAATCTAGGAGGCTTGGCGCGCACTAGTGAAGTTTTCGGCATTAAAACTTACGTTATCGACAGCCTGCGCCACATACAGGACAAACAGTTCCAAGGCTTAAGGTATTAGAAGTATCGA
>JAABKM020000030.1:6378018-6420253 GCA_016277805.2 Papilio aristodemus | reverse complement strand
ATAAGAGCGTAGCTGCCTCGTAATAAAAGATGGACTAAGAAGTATTATACATTGGCTTGCAATGTCTTGTCGAACTTGTTTTTATTGTATAAACCATTACCGAAAACCATTAACCTCGTTATGAGACAGTAAAATATATATTTTTAATATACTCTGATATTATATATGTTGTTAACCATTTTAGTTGAAGATTCGTAACTCTGAAAATGTTAGTGTGAGATTGTATCTATGGCAAAAAAGGGCCACATAAATTTCTTTTTAGACATAACATAGAGAACTAATACAGTCGACTCGTACAATATAAATATGTTTTTGTTTCCCCGCAGAATCCAATTGAAAATACTTTTGATACTTTTAAGCATCAGATTAGTAATTGAAAACCTAGCTATACAGCTTTTATGTTCGTCCACAATCAGATTACTAAATACCAAATACATAATCGCCTCTATTTATTTGTGATAAGGTACAATTTAAATGTTGTTTGGTAGAAAAAATGTGTAATATTAATTTAATGGTGTTTTTATCAGTGCGATCGCCGATTTGTAAATCTGAGAAGCGCCCAGCTGGCTTTTAAGGGTAAGACTCACAGAGTAAAGTAGCCTCATGTTAAAATTTAAAGAAATATCAAGAATGAAATATAGTATTATGAATGTTTGGACTTTTTATTTTAATGCGAATTCTTGGTGGATTGCATTTTATGTTTTAATTTATGACGAAATTTAATGTGTAAAAAATAAAAAGTTGCTCCAATACCTCGCCAAATGCAATGTTTTAATATTAACCTATCTCGCAGAATTCCGCCTCGACTTGATAATCTCGACCTTAAATCATTTTTAAATTTAATTAATAACTTTAAGTGACTTTTTGAAGATTCGTTGTCATATTAAGAAAAATACATTATGGAAAATGGTTCATTTCAAAGAGAAAGATAATTACTAAACGGCATAGACAGTCATTTCTACTGGCAGTGACTCGTGGGGCTTAAACTTTGTTGATCTTTGACACGCTATCAAATATGGCTTCAAAATTTCGGCCACGCTTTTAGTCAGCTTTGTTGAAGCCGTATTAGAATCGTAAGCCGTCTTCGCCTTAATGGATAAACAGCCGCCCGTATTGTGTTGCTGTTAGGAAGCTTTTTCGATTAGCATAAAAAGATTTGCGTTCCGGCCAAGGTCGGCGGCGCGACGTTGATCGATGACAGAGCTTTATTATATAGACAACGGGATCTTCGGTTCTATATCGTTCCGAGTTCGTCTATTGCCGAGCTTTTTTGTTCCCACACGCTCACGGCACCGCAACATGTAAAGTACATTTCAATAGATCAGCTTTGATGTAATTGTTTTTGGATTTGTTCGATAAAACGAAAAAATCATCAAAGCCATTTGCAGAGGTTGAAAAAAAATATAATGAATTTTTAATTCGGCGTGCCAACATAGAATAAATTGATGTTTTTGTCGACCCAGATAGATTTTATCTAAACTAGTTTTGTAAATGTTTCGTATTGTGTTTTTATGATGCGGTTGAAAATCGTTGAAAATCGTCAGCCGTTATACGCACGTTTGATCCAAAATTATTTAATAACGTAAGCGGTTTTATGAATTACATTAATCGTAACATACTACTAAATATAATGTTCCAAGTTCCATCACTGCCAATATCTTCGGAGAACACAGGCGTGCTTACGTGTCATAAGTAGTATGTGTGTGTATATATATATTGATATTTTAACAATATACGTGAGTAGAAAAGATTACATTAACAACGTTAAAATATCGTGGGCGTTCAGCAAATTTATTGTCTTTAAAAAAAGACATAAAACCGACAAAACCCATATTTTATTGATTAAGTCTCCCATATTTCGGATAAAGCTTGAGCCGCGATGCAAGATAATAAACATTAAATTAGTCAATAATTCATAAATTAATGATACGATGACGTGTAACAGATTGAAACGAGATGTAAATTTGTTTTTTTTTTTTAAGAAAAAGGCAAACGTATATGGTGGTTACCATATCACGAATCACTAGATGTTACGTGACCACCAACCATCAGCATCCGCAATAACAACTTTTCGCCATTGGTTTTTACGTACCATGATGTGATAGATGGTGAACCTATCGCCATATCGGGCACAAATTCCTATATTCGGACTGATATTGAGTTGAATAAACCCAATATCACTTTGCCCAACCCGGGATAAAACTCAAGTCCTCAGTAATGCAGTCGTATAGAAGTACAACTGCGTCACCGAAGCAGTTAAAGGTAGATTCTGAAATCATCCTAACAATATAAATAGAAAATTCCGATACATTGGATAAGAATCGCTTAAATTTCTCATTTTCAAGCGGAATGCGGAGATGAGTCTAATGATATATTTATTCATTTAATTAATTAGCTACCCGATCCTCCGCCTCTTAACAAATGATAACGATCTCAACGTGTAAAGTTAGCAACATGGGGCGGCCTTAATAGGAGCCCTGTAATGAAGCGCGCCAAGATATCCAAGCTTAGCTTATGATAGTTTACGCCTGAATATTTTCAGTTTCTGTCATCGTATTAGTATTAGAAATTATATTAGTATTAGAAAATTATTGCTAAAGTCATTTAATAATTTTACACTTTATTCCATTTTCGTACCAGACTCTATCTTTAAGGGCATTGTGGATTTCGTATTGATTGTCGACCGTGATAGTATCGTAGGTTAAGTAGAGTCCAGAGAGAACTGTCAAGGAGCGACTTGAATATTGTGACATAGTATAAATTGTACAAGGTTTCACAATATTTATACTTCCTTAAGCTAGTCGTTAGATTGATCATAGAAAATGTACTGTAAGTTGGTACTCCGCGTGCGGACACCCGTTACTTCTCGACTACGGCGACCAGATAACACTAATTTATGACTGTATGTATGAGAAACGACACACGCAAAAAGTTTAAATGATTTATCGAGCAGATCTCGCAGCTTAGTTTAGTACACGCATGTTGATATTATGAAGATGTCAGAACATATAAAATTGTCTAAAATGATTAATTATTTGTTTTGATAGATTGATTGCTGTTATTATAATGCTATTTACGGGAGCGGTTAACGAAATGTTATTACGTAACTAATAATTCATGAATAACTAAGATTTAATTGTTGAATGAAGCCTATCAAGTTTTTTTCTTTCATTATATCTTCTATTTCTTATTATTTTTATATTTAAAATAAGAACATTACTACTAGATTTTAATTGATATACTTGGTACTATCATTACTAACTAAAAGTTTTGTTTTGTAATTTCCATAGATACTATATTTTAAGTCGGAATCATATAGTTTATATTTAGCAAGTCCAGACTTTATAATTCTGTAAAGAGTTCATCGGCCAAACGGAATGCCACACCCCCCGCACCATAGAAACATAATTAGTGTGCTCATCCCATCCTGAAAGCGACGATGCTATCGCACCTTTAGCATCTATTGAATACGGCCTATGCTCATTACGCATTCGCCTTATACTGGCACAGCAATGGACTACACTGTCTACAATAAGTCCTGCAATATATCTTGCATTCTAACCTAACGTGCTCAATCATGTAGAGTTTTGCTTTGAATGTAGCGCCGGCTTTTAATTAATTTATGTTAATATGATGGATTTCGTTCAGATTGACGGTTAAGTTTACTTATAGTTAGAGATTATATATACAAAATAAAAATATTCACAGGGATAACAAATACAATACCTAAAACCAAAGAAAACGGGACAATAGTAAAAAATAAGGTATATTCTATGATCTCTAAAAACTAAGCGAGATATTCTTAAAATGAATATGTTACAAAATAATTTAGAATTAAGTTCGGGAAGATTAATTAATCAAAGAGATTTAAATGTTTGTAATTATTGTTGTTTACGGGAATCAATAGCAACATCTATTTGTTAATGGTTAGGCGCTGTGAAAGTTTCAAACTATTAAATAACCTCGTCTATTTGGTTTGTATTGACTTAAAATAAACCAATCTAGCTTAGATATGATAAATAGTTTAATTTGTAATGACTATAATATTAATTATAATATAACAAAAAAAATGATTGAATCGCCAATGTAGTTAATCATTACAGGTGACTTTACTAATTACGAAGTTCCATCAAATACAATATAACGAGATTTCAACGCTTTCAGGTTTTGTTATCCGTAACTGAAAAAGTTATAACATGTTAGTATAATAATTGACAAAACATTTCTTTCATAATTCTTCTCTTGTCAAATTTACATTCTTATTTAATTTAGCAGGGATAGTAATTTAATAAACTCGACTAAATATCCTAAATTCTTCAAAATTAGTTAACCATTTAAGATGCAGGAAGTCACACTAGAATAGACATGCATGCATTCACATAAGAAAAACGTAACCTAAGTAGCATGTTTTATGAATTTCATAGACACTAGCAAAATGTATTTTTAAAACCACGTAATATTTGATCATTTAATGTTAAAAGAACATTGTTCTACCTTCATTACCAATAGACGTCCGATGTCACTTCCAGATATCCCGAGTGGCGCGTGATTTAATACCAAATTAGATAAAAAGCCCAAGTAACCTTCAGTTTGGAGATAAGGAGAATACGTTGACCCTACGTCGATGAGCCGAAAATAAAAAAAGCTTATGTATGAGTACGTCTCTCGTGATTCGGGGGACGATAAACCAGTGAATTCAATTTTTGCTTCTAGATGGCATTAGTTGTAACATATTGAAAATATAAGTGACCTTTTGACTAACCTAAAAGAATGGTAATGTTTTGACACTCATTTATGTATGTTTGTATTATGTCCGTCCTATTGTTAATTTACAAGAGTTAATATTGTGATTAAGTAGCAAACTAATTGTACGGGAATGTTATGAGGGAAGAATGTCAGATGATAAGGAGTTTTTAGATATGAACATGGAGGGATATGTTGGTAAGGACAGGCTTAAGAAAAGATAGACGGAGTGTAAGATAACATGAGAAAGAAAAGGGGGACTAAGATGACGTTTGATAGGTAGGTGTGAAAGGAGGAAACGTGTACCGACCCCGTCTAAGGTAGAAACAAGATAGGTTGCTGATGAAGAGTTACTATGATGATGACACTATGATTAGGTTTGTAGTGTATTTCATTAATATATTATAACTTTAAATATATTCTTTTCCTGTAATTATTTGTACTGTGAAATATAATATTAATGTCAATGAAATGATAATTTCTTATCAATCGGGAATCTGTGTTTCGAAAACCGTTTATAAATTCCTACAACCTTATATAAAACTATAATTTGTTTAACGACGTATTAAATAATGAATACTTACTTGTTGAAAGATAAACAGATAAAAATCTTGTATTTTAATGTTGATAAATATAATATATTCAAATTCGCTAATATTAAATTAGACGAGCATTATTGATAAAAGTTATTATAATTAGTGGAGAAACTCGAAAAGAAAATAATGTGTTTGAAATCTGTGAAGTGATTTTTTTCCTGCAATCGAGTGAATTGACCGCAAGCTTAGTTCTTACATAGAGAAAAATTAAGAAAATTGGAGAATCTCAAGAAACTTCGAACAACAACATTTGATAGTTTGCACATGTGGTAAACAAATTTTGATACTCTTTTATTTTTTGATCAATATAAATTTAATATGTTTGAAAACAAAAGCCACAAAATAGAACGTCCGTCGAGTTAGCTAAAGCTAGCTAGCTAGCTAAGCTAAATAATGATACCATTGGATTGTATCAATGAAATGCATAAGCTTTGCTCCCTCGGAATGCAATGATACAGCGGAATTCCTTTATCATTTGTCAAATTTGCACTGCAGCCCGACAATAAAACATCGAACAATCGCATTTAATCACATGCTCAAGCCGCGACGACCTTTGAGATAATCACATAATAAATATAATTCTACACGAGTGACCGTCGTAAAATATCCTAAGGAATACATTAATCGAATCATCAATTACACTCGAGCTTTAAAAAAAAAACGTACAAGAGTTATTCTTACAATGCAACGTCGACTGTATCCATGACTACGCACGAAGTTGCAAATCACAAATCCGTGAAATATACATCCCTGCTCGCCACCATTTGTCATAAGCGTGAATAATCGGTCGATGCGGTGGCCTGATAAATTATTTTTGGCAGGCACTTTAAATTGTGAACTTAAGCAGCCACGGGCGGTCGGATGCAACGATGAGGTTTTATTTTTCATTAATAACGTTGTAATGATATGGGCCAAATAAATAATAACCTAATCAGCTTTCGTTTGCTTGAAGAATGCTTATATTGATAGTATTTATAGCTCGTATATTTTTATGTAGGTCGTACTTAATCCAATTAAATCATGTAGTAGACATGATTTAATTGGATTAAGTTGTAATCATCAAAAAATTAAAAAAAGCAGTAATTATTTTGTCCCATATTTAATTAAATCAAATTGCATAATCCTTTAAGATACTTCTTTAAATAAACTTATAAACTTCTTTTGAAGCTTCTTGTTTTACTGAACTGGGAGACAACACAACTCTCACGTCGCTTGTAATTTGACTTAACAACTGCCAGTTAGACCTGAGCTCGAGCTTTCGAAATAAGTAAACCACTTTTCAATCGGTAGCATAACATCACATTGGTAAAGCCTGCAACAACAACCTCAGTTGCACCAACGAGCCAGCCGGCTCGACCGCTGAAATACTACAACCTCACAGAAGACAGGCGTAGTATTTTGCGTTTCGTCTGACGAGTGAGGTGCCGAAGGCCAAATTCTGATCCTCTTCCCCCTCATTTCAAATAAGGAAAGAATGGAAAGGGGAAGAGGATATGGCAGAGGAGGAAAAGAAATCATACTTTTTCCTGTTGATCCCTTGGTCTGTCTTTCACAGGTAGGCAACGCATCTGTTACTCTTTTAGTTGTTTCAGTTGTTTTTTTCTATGGACAGCGGTCACCTTACATTAGGTGTACTGTACCGCTTGCTCGTTTGCCACCTTCCAGTATAAAAAATAAATAAAAATTAAAGACGGACATAAGAATTTATATAGGTAACATTATTGTTGTAAGTATTCTACGTACAGTAGTCACGCATAATAAATTATGAGATAGTTATGCGTCGATAGAGTATTTAGGAAAAAATTTGCAACTATAAAACCGTAAGATTGATTAATGTATTAAATAATTAATGACATAGGAGTATTAATGTATGAATTAATCAGGCTACGAGCGTTTGCAGATAAAATATATCAATTAAAGTAGTTTTTTTTATTACGACACTGAAGATGTAAACAGGATCTAAATGTCTAAATTTAAATATTTAAATAAGGTTTGACTTATCGTGTGCAATCTGGATTTAGACACGTCGAGAGCTTCGGTTAGGTGTTCTTATTAATGGCAACTCGAAATGTTTGTTAATTTATAATAATTCTACATTATACATGATTTAGTTTATACAACTTAATTAAATTCGACTAATAAAGAACAAGAGGAATACTTTTTTTTGATGTATCAATAAGACATCGTTAAAATATATCTGAATTAAAAATAGGTTAATATTAAATGTGTACGAGAGATATTTTTCTACTACCGTACCAAAGATGAGTTTTCATTTGATCTTTAAAGGTAAAATTAGATATGTTACAAGGTAGAACTGATGCTACATACTAATGATTAAGCCACTCAAAAGATTTTTTTAATCTGTTATAATGTTAAAATAAACTGTATCATAGAAATGATGAAAGCAAATAGACATGAAATGAAAAGTAAAAAATGTAACAACAATCAACAACAAATCACAGGCGTTGCGAGCGGTCGTTTGGCGCGAACAATGCGCGCAGCACAATTATGCGCAGGAGTCGGCGAGCACGCGTCGCAGTGTCACTGCCCGCGGCAATATGGCCGCCGCTCGCGACACTGTTTTCGCCCTGAGTGTACTTAACTACTACATATTCGCTGATCGAAATTATACACTTTTCCAACTAAATAATGTGGTATTCTTGAGGATTGGTATTGAGTTAAGATTTAAACTTTTTTATATAGAAAACATATTTATGTAATTTTGGACAACTTGGGTCTTTTTTCGTAATAATTTCTGTAACATCTCGCAGTAAATACCAAATTGCACCATAGTTAGACCCTATCAAGTGTCCTTAAAGAGGTACTCTTAAGAAATATAAGAGTTTAGCATCACTTGACTCTTCTTTGTACTTTTCATAATGAATACACACGAGATAACAAAACTATAGATACTGTACTCGTATTTGTACTCTTAAACTCTGACCATTCCGGGTTTCAAAATAGATTTGCAAATGTTTCAATGAATAAAAACAATGTTTACATCATATATTCGTCCCTGTCACACGTGCTCGATTTAACAATTGCCTGCGAATACCTGCTTACATGCAAATTGTGTTATTAAAGTACTTTAGGTATTTAAACCACATATTCATTGGTACGCAAACTTCATCCTTAATCGAGAGACAAAAAGTATATAATCCTAAAAATATTTTCAAGTTTTTTAGAAAATCTTTATATTTCTTTTATTTTTTGTCTTTGTATACCAACAAGTTGATTTTTTTATTTATCGTGATAAAAATATGTTTAACAAGTTAAAATTACTAAAATTAAAATATTAAGGTAGGAAAGAAGCGTTTAAACTTAACAGCGATACGTATTTTCGTTACAATTTCGAAAAAGTCATAGCTTGGATGGTAACAATTTGTCAGTTTAAATATTTTTATACATTTTTTTTTGTTCAAACCACATTAACTTACTTCTTTACTATCACTACTTAAAAGTACAGTCGTTAGTATGTATAATGGCTAAATTCGCACTTGACGTGTATGCGAGCAAAACATTACGAAGCAAAGAAAAAATAACGTTACATTAAAATTCCACCCATGTCTGTAATTAACTTTAATACCCTTATATGTTCGTCATCGGATCTGATCTTTCTCTATGTTAACAGAGTCTGTCTTGCTTATTACGCGGCTGAGTACCATAGACACGTGACATTCATTCTCGTTGCTTCAAATATGCAATAGTACAAACGTGGATGGCATACCTGTATAATATGAAATTGTACAAAACGGACGGAACCGCGATATAAAGGTAGTTTTAATTAAAGATAATGACATGCATCAAGAGCAAGATAAGGCAAAACTCGTAGACATAATAGGCTGGTTGCTTGTTTTTACGTTGGAGCTATAGCGTAATTAATGGCAAATTAAAGCACAGCCACCTTCCGAGCACGAGTTACTTGCCCTGGATTCTTATTAGGGCTCCTAAATCCTTTTAAGGAGTTACAAGTGCACTGGATAATAAAGACGCCACGTGTTTGAAGTGTGGTTTATAAAGATATTTTAGATATTAGCCATAATAGCCTAATAGTAATGTGATACACCAACGATTAATCGTAATATTTCACCAAAAAACTATTAATTAATTACAAAACGGTCACCCTTGAAGGAATATGTGTTTATTCTTCTTCTATGTCGCTAAATTAAACGTTTCTTTGTAACAAAAACAGTGTAATATTCAATAGTACTATGATAATTACAACGGTCTTGGCTCTCGAAATAATTTACACTAGAACTATAGTCCACCGACAGCCGGTAACGGTATAGTTCTACACAATTAATCTTGCCACAATCGCCCACTTAGGGTCGATCTCCAACGCGTGACGTCAATTGCCCTGTCAGTCAACATTGACAGGCCAGCCGGCTGGATTAATGAATTTAGCTTTGCCGTTAATATACAGCTATCTTAAGTGGATGGGATCATATTTCAACTACTTGAGATATTCATTTGGCTTCGGAAATGCGCCTAGAACTTTTCATTTCTCATAAAAAGATGTTTTCTTTGCTGTTTATATTAAATTCAAGAACATGCGATCAAGACCTACTCGTGCTCTCAAAGATTAACCATTTTATTTCTTTTTCAATATCAATACATCTGTTATAAATGTTTCACTAATCATCCGTCTAAATGTACTCACAAATCAAACCCTATCAATAATTTTTTTTAAAGATTTTGTGATAATAAAACACACATTTTTAATTCGTACCAAAGTCATTGTTTACAAATAAGAGTTCAAAAAGGTAAGCTACGGTAAGACTTTGTAATCTCTTACACTAAAAATGTTCGTAGTAGAGTTTCCACCTGCTCTAAGTTCATCAACACTGGGGCGGCATTAAGGGTAATTTGTGGCAATTAAACAATTGTAAATGAAGGATTGGGCACACTTATCTATTGATTCGTCGTAACAGTATACGGGGATAACGAATTGTTAATAGTTAAACCGGGTTTGATGTGGCCGACGTGGTTAAGACGAAGATTATTAATTGAATAAATTCTTAACTTGCCAGAATATTAAGAGGGAACACATATTTAAACAATAATAAGGTTTTAATGATTAATCATAGTCAGATTATATTTTTCTATTAACAGTTAAGGTAAATTTATTTTGAATTCGTTTTTACAATAATTATTAATTTTACAACAATAAAATTGTTAGTAAATACAGAATTGGAATTAATATAGGAAGTTTTACATATACATATATATGTACATCATGGAATATATTGTACAAAGAAGAAACAAAACGAAAATAATTAGGAAGACATAAACAATGCACATTGATTTTTTCGAATCTAATAAGCCGTCAGTTTGATGGTATCATATAACTAAAAACAAGAATATAAATACGCACATCACGTTAAATTAATACACGATAGATTAAAATAAATTAGTAAACTTAAATTCTCCTCCCATCTTCGCCTTAAATGTAATTTAAATCAAAATCAATTTTGGTTGTAAATGAAATCAACCGACCCCAGTTACCGTTACACGTCTGATTGCCGGCAATTTGGTTGTGTTCCTATTCCCATGAACGCCGTTCGTATATTTAAAATATTTACGTAAACGCCGGAACGAAATTTTTAATGTTTGTTTGTTGTATCCACTTGTCTGTGTAATCACAATTGCTATAATCATTCCACTTAAGTGAACGAAAGTCTATGTTCGTCTCATGATCAAACACAAAATTTCCCTTAAATAAACCACATAGGAAATAGCGCGTTCAGGATTGTTTACGTCTCTTTCTTATATTTTGCAAAATGAGCAATAACGTGGCGTTTTTATTAGACGATAAATGTATAAAATAAGTTTTTTTTTACTTCTCCATGGCTTACTCCTTTAACTCCTTCAGTTTCATATCAGGTTTAAAAAAACAACCTTTAAATAACAATCCAGCAACGTATTATAAAACAAAATATAATTAAAATTTATCTCGCCGTAAACGACGCATCTCAACGGCGGTTCAAAATAAATTTTCGCTTTCTTAATTGAAAAATCAGTTTAACATGACTTATATGTTGCGATACCGAGACTTAAATGGTTAAATTCAAGACTATAAAAGTCAAGTTTTTACTTAACAACGACATTAACACCCCTGTGGCCAGTAATAACATTAAAAAGATGCAAATCTATCTTGCACCTTAAATAACTTCGCTATTTCTGTTGCCGCTGTCATATCAAACAATGACTTTTTCTTGATTACTATTTATGGGATATATAATACATCAGTGTAGATCTCCATTAAATGTGACATACATAATTACGACTTCCTACTTCATTTACACATTTTACAGCTTTTTAAATTTAATTATAATTTAAGTACAGATACTCAAGTCAATATCCGGGTTTGTTTCTATAGATTGCGCTTCTATATAGGATGGTCAGACATTCTTAAGTTTGAATCTATAACGGTTAGAAAATAACCAGAAATAGTAAAATCAAATTGTTTTAATGAAAAAATATTGAAACCTTAACCTAACCTAAGTGCATTCAAGTTACTCGTAACTTTTGTCTTGTAATAGTCTGTACCGTGATGTTTCATTCATTTTGATGCAAGTTCTAAATATAAGTTATGCTGTCAGTATATAGTTGATATACAAGTTCAAATGTACAAAACAGGACGTTGCAGCTTAATCCCAGTCCGTGACAGTAAACTGGCGTAATCATGTGATTATTTTGTTACAAAAAAACAGTTACCGTCACGCAATACTCGAATTAAAGTTAAAATACACAAGACTTGGGCTCCTCGACGAGTTTTTACAACCTTAATTGAGGTACCGAGGTATATTTTTTTTTTTTCGAATTTATAATCATTGTCACTAATTTATTTCAAGGAAATCTCAGAAAAAAATACTGTAAAACAAATGTAATTATTAATGTTAACTCACGAAGAAAATCTCGAAACAAAAAATCGTTTCAATATTAAAAAAGGTTGTGGAAATTTAAATTCTGAACACAAAAAGCCACCTGTCAAGGTGACCCACAACCCTAATTATTGATATTAGACACTCAAATTACTAAATAATTATATTCGCGTTGCGATTTCCAGTAACCATTTTAGTTTTTTTTATCGTAATAAAGTGATCGGTCGTCGATAGCGTGGGCGTGGACTTGTATTTTGATACGAAATTATCTCATATTGAATCTCGTAGCTTAATGTCTGCTATAGTTTTTATTGATGCTATCAAGAAGTCGATGATCGATGTTACAATTTAAGAAACTTTAAAATTACTTTCACCTAAACTTTCCATTTCATTTCTTGTAATATAACAATATCACATAAATGTATACACTAACGAGCTAGCCATTTCAGGCATTATCCATAACAAACTATTGAGCTGCAAATACCTTTCTCAATTTGATATGGGACTGATGAAGGTTGAAGGAAAAAGTTAGTTGGATATTACATCTTTTTTTAAAACTACATTTTTCCTTTTCAATAAAATCACACAAAAAACCGCATCAAGCAGTTTCCAATTACCAAATTCTGTATTAAATTTACTTGTTTCTTCCCGAATACTCTTCTCAATATAACTCTTCGTACATCAAAGTGGTTACAAATTGAATAACAAAATAAGAAAACGTTTTGTTTATTCACATCCGACCAAGTATCAGCTAAGTTTATTAATGTTTAGCGTCAATCTTACTTGACCATTCAGTTCAACACTTGTAAAGTATGAACTCACGTACAAATCAAAAGTGCCCTTCTAGACTATTGAGTGAACGCGTTTGTTCTTAGTATACTTAGTAGACTTTGGTTTAGATTTTTTATTTAATGTATAACAACTGAAGATCCCATATAAAACACTTTTAAATATTCTTTGTAAGCTGGAAACTATTTTTTAAAAGAAGATGACTTTATTTTTTTACATTAAAAATAATAAAATTATAATAAACACTCTGTTTGTATCTAGTCTATGCGATTCGTCATTACTGTAAGGTTTTTTCATCGCGTCATTATCCATCCGGATCCCTCAGCCGGGCTCGTAATGATATCAAACCAAATTATAAGGCATCGGATTTTGGAAGCCTATTAACATACCTAGCTGCGTAATTCGTGTATCATTTGGTTGTTTCATGAAATAATAGAGGTTTGAGTGTGGGTTTAGGTGCGCCTTTTCGTGATACATTATTTGTCTTTATTGTTGAGACATACAACATCGACTATATGAAAATATCTGGCCTCCATTCTATGCATTGAGACAGCAATAACACGGATTCATTAGTAAAATGCAAATGAAAATCAAACATTATTATTTTGCAATAATACGTATTAGAACTTATGTACGTTGCATTCGAGCGAATTGTTAAAATCATTCGAGTTCTATATTGTAACAAATTCTTAAATACTGAATGTGGCGACTGATTAAAAATCTACAAGGTTTCGTCATTTGACGCTTTGTTCGTAGGTTTTCTTTAAACAAGTAAAATGATAAAACTACGCTTGAATTACGGTACTGTGTGAAGGCGTGGCTTGCCTGTGCCACAACTGCGCTGATGTTCCTTATCTGTACTTAGTATTGAGGCATTTATAGGCTCGGCACTATTTTATTAATCCAATGTTTAACATTTAAGAGCGCATCTGTATAATCTTAATTCACGCTTACCCTCTTTACTTTGCCAGCAAAGTATTCTTAAGACATTATCCCAGATACGATTAGATTGCAGTTAACTTTTTACTCGACAATTAAAATCGAATCAGCTGCATACCTTTGCGATGTGAGTCAATCCATACGCTAATATCGTGCTTTCTTACGATCCGGCTATTATTATTAAGTAACCACACAAAGTGGCCCTTTTTATAATCAAAGTCTAATTTAAAAATCGGCTCTGAACCTAATGCGGGGATAAAACCAAATCACACAGTCTGGATGCGTTTCTACGGCGATACGTTTTTTTTTTATTCAATTTCGGTTCCAGAATTAGAAGTGCCTAAGAAACACCGACAATGACACAGGTAGACCTATAATTACGTCCCCCTCGCTCCCACCTTTCCCCTGTACCCAAATTACTGTACCGACCATTAACTACGAGAGGCTTATAAAAAAGCTCGAAAGAACAAAAAGTCATATCTCGACCGTACCAATGACGGACTTCACATTTTAAACAAATCAATTTCAACTTTACACTGTATGGTCTAGTTTCATTTTTAACTGCACTAAGCTAATAAACAGTCATGCAGCATTAGAAACATAACTATAATGTAATGATTTTAAAAGCACGAAGATCTATTTTGAATTTTTTTCTTTAAACATAATAAATTTTAGATCTCTTTAACACAATCTAACTAAAAGTATTTTTATAAATACCATCACACTGACGATATAAGAAGTAACAAAATTAAAATATTAATTGATCTTTTAAATATAATATCTAATTAATAAACTGATTGTTTACTTTTATAAGAAAGTTGATACAAAAGTTATTTTGGTTCTGTCTTACATGGCTAGTTTCTTTTTAGTAACCACATTTTTACAGCGCCGCTATTGTGGACCACCTTTTCTTTTATCTGTAATTCATAAACTTTATTGCGGGATCTTAATCCATAAAAAACTTTAATGACGGTCTTCATGACTTTAATTAAGACGGCCCCGTGTATGACCAATGTTCTGCAATTTATTTCCATAAGAATAACTATAAGGCTGTAGTTGAATGAATTTTTATTTACAATGAATATTATTGTAAAATACTTTAATATTGTTTTTTCAATATGTTACATCTATTTAGGTATTACGACTATAGACTTATAAAAAAATTTGTACCTTTTTTAATATAAATTTAATTTAATTTTAGTAAGACTATTTACAATTAAGTTAAATTATTAATTGTCAAACTGGAGTTTGATTTTTATTTAGAATGTGTTTTTAGAAAAAAAAAACATATTTCACGCCTGTATTCCCCGAAGGGGTAGGCAGAGGTGCAACTAGTGCACCCACATTACGCCATATGTTTTTCTGACCCATAATGTGATAGGGGGCGAGCCTATCGCCATATCACGCACAAATTCCAAACACCGGCCTGATATCAAGTTGAAAAAACCCAATATTATTTTTTTAGAAATGTTTATAAAAGTTTAAACTAAGAATTCTGTATAACTAAAAAAACAAAATACATGTCACATGTAAACCATAAAAGCAGTTTAATTTGCAATAACCAGTAAAAGCAAACAAAATTAGATGAATTTACGATCGAAAAAAAAAAACTCAAAGTCGTTAAATTATACTTTATAAAATGTTTATTAAGTTTAATAATCGGTGGGTTTTACGACTTCGGGACTATAAGGGAGCCGCAAATTGCTAGATCATTGTACTGAGCCAAATTAATAGTAATCAACATTGCACATTTATAGCGGACCTTTGTTAATTACAGTTTTAAAAAGTCGTCAATATCTCGGCGCCTACGTTTCGTAGACGGTCGGTACATTTTATTTTAGCATAGTAGTATTTCTACAGTGCTAATGGATATAAGTTTTTATTACGTTTGGGCAAATAAAAGTCATTAATTAATTCTATAGTTGGATCAGCCAAGGTTGCAGTATGTAAATCCATACAATGTCTTACTTTTTACTATTAATGAATAAATCTATTAATGAATAAAATTCTTGTTCATTTTATGTACGAACAAGTTTTAACGTAGCTTAGTTTTAAAATAGTCATTTTTAATTATTTCTGTTTTTTTTTTGCTGATCAAATAAAATATTATGTCCACAAAAGAATGAAATGCGTATCCAAAATTACATCCAAAGTTACATCCACAATAAACATGTGTTTGCATTATTACATGAATGTAGAAGAAGCGGAAAGGACTGTCAACATCGTGACAAATTAAAATACGCAATCTCTGCCTACCAGGTCAACCTAACACACAGGTTACAGGCGTGATTGCTCATATAAATTTTCGTATTTGCTTGTCGTATTTGCGTAACGTCCTTGACATAATACTGGCCATTATCAAATAATATCTGTAATAAACTGATTCGAGCTACGCATACATTGCGAAACAATAAATAAGTGAAACCAAACATGCTAATAAGAGTTCGTGATTCCAGCGAGCCACCTCGGTGGCTTTAATTGTCACTAGGCACTAAATGGGCACCAAGTGGCACCAAATATGGAGTCCGCTGAATGGTGAGAGTCACGCCTAGGGGCTTAGCGGTCGCTCCGAGTGGGAAATATGGTGTTAGGTCGAGAAAGGGTGGATGTTCGATTTCGCATTGACTTTTTTCTTTGCAAGTTTTATCGTGACAGTGTAACAGAATTTATAATAGTGTAATTGATAGTTATAAATTTTATATCTTATAAAGCAAACATGTAAAAGAAAATCCACAACCTTTTATCTAAATCAAACTACATTTTTTTATTAAATGTTCTCACGTCCTTTTAATCCAAATGGGATAAATAGTGATACTGGTTTAATGCTTACAGCGACCTTTTTATTAGGTCTCATCTTAGGCAAAGGAGATTCGAGAATGTTAATCGGTCACCTCCGTACCTTGGCATATTGAGCGTTTAAGGAGATAATACGCTATTCTTGAAAACTCCTTAGTTACCTTTATATGGAAATCCTACTAGTCACAGTTATACTACAATTAGTATCGGGGTACGAATTTCAGTAAAATTCGACTTCACTGTGGCAGTCACTGTGTTCTTTTGTGAATATCTTTGAAGGTAGATGACTTTTGAATATTAAGATGATTTCTTTGTACTGACAAACACTATTATTATGATATCAATATTAAATCCTAGTGGGATATTTAACTTTGATTGCCAACTCAGGAGGGTGGGATCCGAGTTATATACTATTCATAAGATATATTTCTTAGGATATAAAACAATTCGTTGAGGTAAATAGTACGTTAAGCGAAGAAGATCACGTAATAAAATACATAAGGATTTGAATTATACAAATTTATAAGGCACAGAACAAAATTTTGATGTTATGACCATACTCAGAGGCGGGCCGTCGTCTAAGAAAGCGGGCGGTCGGTAGGACACAATAGCCGGCTGCCCAATATGGTAGTAATTGGAAATTCTGCGGAATGCCTGCACCGTCCAGTTGCACTGCGACATCCACACGGGCGGAGGCTGCACCCGTTTAGGCGGTAAGCCTTATTGTGTTACAGTATTAGGAAGGATTTGATATGAGTTTGAAATTGTATACTTCGAAATTGTACGACTTAATTTCATAGTGACGTTGACGTTCATCTTATAAGAGTCGGACACATTGTTCATAATACGAATTTCAGAACACACTCTTGTTTATATTACGCGTACACTTAAATGCTTTTGAATTTCTTCTAATGAAACTGAAACCACCATATTCAACAAAAGAGGCATACAATTGGAAAAGTTTGTCAACACTTGCTTCATAGTTTGTTTTTACCCGACTTAACTAAAACTGTTTTATGCGCATTGTGATCCACTGTAGCCTAAACTGTTTGATCGATTTTGACAAGAAAGGTGTCATTATAATCACTATCTTCCTCAAAATGACATAGGTGACATAATATAACGATGTGATGGGCAAGTCACTCAGTCAGGTTTTTTGTTTTTTAATTAACTATTAAGTACTTATTAAATTAACTAATATTTGTTATGCGACTATTATACAGCAATAGCGTTATAACTATTTTTGATTTAGCAATCATACACTACTACTGAATCTCTAAAGTTTCCACTAATAATAAAAAAAACTTGGATAGCACAAGACACGTTTGTTCGAACAATAATTTTCCCACAAAGCAATATAATATCGACGGCTGCTCCTCGTTATTTTATTTCATATATTTCGATTTAAATTACTAAAACAACTATCGGTTGAATATTATTGTAATGTAATACTTTATATTATTGTAACTGAGTAGTAACGCCCGAGTAAAACATTACAGTACATTAAAATGAAGTCGAATTGATTTTTTTTTTTTTCGTTATATTCTGGTAACACTGGGTAGTATAAAAACTATAATATCAGCAATCGTCGGTCCATTGCGAGGTTTTTTCCATCTATTTTCAGCTCACAACAAACAAATTACTTTCGAAGAAAATATTTTAAAAGCCGCAATAGTACACCTCGAGACTCTTAGCCTTTTACGATCGCCAACTCCTAATACATTGTGGTAGACCATTTTGAAACTTAATGTTCTTGTAATAAAGAATATGTGTGGCGCAAGCTTATTGTTGCGTGTACGTGCTCTCGAAAGGCTTTGTTGACATTTTTCAGTTTATGCTTTTCTATTGTAAGAAATTGTGTTTATTATTTATTACCATCGGGAGCGGGTGCAATGTCGGGAGCTTTGCCGGTGGGAGGGGGTACGACGGCAAAAGGTGGGGGGAATGTTACTTGCACTTATTATTTTCCACGGTAATTACTTCGTATTGTGTTCACTTTAATTTGCGTCTGTGTTTCAACATGTCACCGTGCGAATAACACGTTTACACGGCTTTCGTCTTGGATTGTTTCTCTTATTGCCCAAACAATTTAACGAATAAACGAAGTTTGGACTGAAGTTATACTAATTTACTTTATCGATTGGTAAGAATAAATACACACAACACACAAGATATCAGAACTTAGATAGTTTTTGATTGTAATTTGTTTCCTTGAAATTTAAAAATCCCTTATTAGTAAAAACAAAAAAAAAACAGATTTCTTCCTGTCCATTTGAAGATTCCAGTTTAATGATCAAATATTTTAGGAGTTAATTTGATTTAATTTAGAAAAAGCCTATAGATGAGTACAATCCTAAATTAGTGGAAGTCAACTAAACTTTATTTGTTTATAATCTTCGAAAAAATCATTTGTTAGATGTAATCATTCTGTTTTAATTCAGACCACCCAACCGCACTGCCATCTCGACTAGAGTCAAAAATATAATTATTAAAGTTGGCATAAAAACTCATCGGCATACATTTTACAGCTTCGTTTTATGTACCTTCGCCAGTCACATAAACGTGTCCTGTTTTATGAATTTACAACCAATAATAAAATACAAACTGACGTATTACAAGGAATAGTTCGTTGACCTCTGGAAACATCAAATTATAATTATTACTACCTAAACTTAATAGTTTATTAACTTACAAATCATACAGATCGAAAATTAACTAAACTTCCTCGAAAAGCGTTTAAAAATTTTACTCGTTTAAATAACTAACGATAATAATCTTTTAAAAGGCTCCAGAATAAAGACCACATGGTACTCAACGAAAAGGTAAAACGCGACAGGGCGTCAGCACGACCCGGACGAAAAAAGTATACGATGTCAGAAGTCGTATAAATTAAATTAGCGACATCGATGTGAAACTTTTTTAGTCACTTTTGGGCAAAGAAATAAAGTGTCGTTATCATTTTAGAGGATTGATCAATTCATATTTGTTTCGCAAGTTTGATAAGATGAATATGTTGAGAACATTGCTAATCAGTGACATGTTAACAAAAGGTTTGTAATTACTCTTCTATTTAACTTATTTATTTAGGACATCGAAATTATATAAGTAAAACAAAACGTATATAAGTAAAGCCATTACAATTTTACATTAAAGAAGGCAGTAAGTTACGGCTTAAGTACAGCAAATTTAACCTCGAGATGTACCAGACAGACAGAAATAACTCGTTAACTATTAAATAATCCACATTAAGAAGTTTAAGTTGAGAATACTGCAGCTAAGAGAAAGCTTTTTAAATCTATTTATTTTTATGGAAACTTAAACTACCATTGGTTTTACCAAACTGTCTCTAACGACTATCCTAAAAGTGTATACAATATCTAATATCGTAACCGAATTCGAGTAGATAACAAAAAGAAATAAAACAAGATAACACACTTTAGAGCTTTTCCGTGTTAATTATTTGAATGTTAAACGAACGGAGAAGTGGTGACCGTACGTGCCGCGCTCCCACTATATCATCCGTGTACAAGCTACAAGTGCTAGCGCGCGTTAAAAGGATCCACTAATGACATCATTTCCTTCCCACTATTCTGGTTTTTGTTGGCCAATCCGAGATGATGCGCCGCCGACGACTGCAATTTGTCAATGCGGTCGCAAAGAAAAAACGTGGTCATTTTAGAATTGCGCCAACACATCTACTCCCTACATTTAGTTTGTTTTTTTAAACATTAAAAGGAAATTGATTTTAAAATGTTTTATCTCAGTCGACAGTCTTTATAGATTGCGTGTTGGATTGCTGCATATCTAGGATAATGCGCATGAATGTCAATAAAAGCCGAGGGGCCTTTAATGATTACTATTTAAGACATCAGATACGCACACCGGTAGTTAAAACGCCTACATTAATTGAAACTTTCAATCTCAGTCCGCTATCTAGAGCTGTCTGTAATTTTACCTAGTGTCTTTTTATGTTAGTATATATTGTAGTTAACTTTCGTCTCCATTGACAGCATTTTAACTCCAGTAACTTTTCTATTGTAAAACTGAATAAAATCTTTCAATCGTACACCTTAGTATCCATCTTTTAGGCTTTTCTGAATACATCCTCCATCATTGTTATAATTTGTGTGTTATAAAAATACCTTTTTCATGTTGTATAATGTTACCGATAAAAATATTATCTTCAGTATAATTTGACATGCCATATATTTATTAAAAATGCAAAAGAGCACATAATTAAACTTACAGAAATATCGTTCATTTTCCCGTTTACGAGGGATCTATTAAACATTGATCTCGAGTATAAAAGAGCTAAATTCAGGAGTAGTTTCTCACATAAAAGCAGGATTTATTGCGGTACTTCACCTTTGCCTCTAAGACTCGCGCTTAAAGTCTTGTGAGCTTGTCTAAAACGAGCGAAGCGCCACATCAATTACTTCATTTTACTCGAATATCGATGTTTTAAGAATCGAATAAAATTATTTACAAGTTCATATGAAAGAACTAAGAAGCAACAGATCTGTTGACATAGACATGAAACATAAACTTCCATTGTGTCTATAGAAGTAAAAGTTCGTTTCGTGTCTGTCTATGTAAGTTCTGCCAAGGTAAATTTCTTTTAATTTAATGCGCCATAGCAACACGACAGAATTGGCTACCTCCACAATAATCCCTTTGCTTGGTATTAGTTAAATACGTAAGACAATCTTGAATACTTAAGTGCCATAAAAAATGTTCCCGACACGAAGGTGGACAACAAAGGGCGCGTTTCTAAGCCCAAATGCAAGTAAACACACGTTGACATTTAGCTCGCAATCTCCTAGCCCATCGGCTGCATACATTAGAGTTAATAAAGCGTACAAGGTGCTTTTCATTAGTGCAACCCGGCCGGCCATCTTGATAGGGCGCGAGCCACTCCGTACCCGGAATTGCGCGGGAGCCTGATAGACGTTATGTCTTCGGATTTTTTCGAGCTAATTAGTTTAATGAGGTGTTTTGCGCGGTGGGTGCGGGCCGGGAGGCAAAGGTTTTAGGAGATGCGCATGTCTCGCATTCCCACTGGTAAGACTGTGCCCTGATCTAAATATTTTAGCGGTTCCGAAAAACAAGATGATAAAAATAATAAAACCAAAACAAACAAATGTTTTACGGATTAATTGGATGAACAAAGTTTACACGGGAATAGAAAAGTATATTTTATAACTGCGAGCTGCACTGAGGAAGCCACGGCCAATATAATTGGCTTGGCGCTCGGTACAGTCGCACACAGTGCTATAATAATACAATCGACTTTTTCACCGCGTATTTGGTAGTATCATAATTTCTTGTCCACCGTTCCGTTGGTCGCGTTGCTTTTTTTCGCATCGACACAGTGCGGGCCTTTTCGATTCGCGCACTGATAATTCCGAGTCCGACCGGCATTCGGAATAAACGCTCGCTACTTATTGCCATCTCTGACAGTACCAGAATGTCTTATGCGACCGGCGATCCCGATGTTCTCAGGTCGTTTTTGCTCACGGATTCCGCTTATTGTTCCATAATGGGGTGTGATGAGGCATTTTTGTAAATTCACTCCGCATGCATACGTGCGTCTCGTGTGTAAACCGATATGAAAGGTATTTGGAGCAATTGCTTGGTTGCGTTGTGTCCGATTACTGGTAACAAGCTACTTGTGTGCTTGCATGCCGTGTCGACTTCATTAATGAAGCCATTTTAAATTTGATAAACAATATAAAGCTTTCGTCGTAGTATTTCTTAATAAAAATAAACAGTATAAAAATATTAATTGTACTTTTTATATTCAGAAATAAATAAAGTATCCAGTTAATAAGTCATAGCTCAAGAAATCATATAAAAGAATTAATATTTATTTTTTGACATATATACCTACATCATCACAAAGCAACGCTTACAGTGAACCTAAAAAGTTATTGAAGACAATATAGACTTTAATTATAGTTATAAAAGTCTGTCTCCTATCTAAAGAATACAATTACATTGAATGTTTACATAGCAATCATCAACTGTGGATGGAAATATTAAAAATCTGTTTAAAGACCAAATATTTACTTCACATTAAAAGACATTCCATTGATTTCGAACCAAGCAATTCTATTGTTAATAGCGACTGAATTCAAAGTTACAGTACGATGTACAAACATTCACGACAGGCCACTGGGTTTATCTCACGTAAAATAAACTCGACAAACTCACAACAATAATGTACCAGCCAGCCGAAGTACCGATATTAAATAAACAATACAATTACGATAGTATGGATAATTATTATATTCATTTGGTCGTGTTTCGGCTCGTGAACAATGAACATTCGCATCGGCATCTGGTTGCCCGCCAATAACATAATTCAAGCCAAATATTGGCTCCGCCAATCAGATAACTCGTGTTATCCGTAACGACTATCACTGGTGTACACTCGTGTTGAAAAAGTCTTACTATCAAAAATTAATATACTGTCTTCTTACAATCTAAGATTGTTATATCGTAATCATCCTCAATTATTTTAGCTTGCTAAGTTATCTGTGTACACAATGTAAATTAAAAAAAAAAACTGGAAATACATATGTTTGCGGTTAACATTATACAAACTAATCCTTATAAAAGTTGGAAACCTCCAATTTTAATCTAATCTTTTAATATTTTTAACTTAGTCTTCAATTATTTTTTTTTTTTGAATATTTTTATATGAAGAGTATATTCGTATAACTTTCTCGTGCGCGAGTGTACTATGAACATTTCCGAGTACATGTCGGCGCCCAAATAAAGTTCCACTTTAAGACTACACGAAGATTATGGTAACATTAAAATTTAAGTATTTATACAAACTTTTACGAAGCATTAACAAATTATTATCAAAAACAAACATTAAATTAAAAATACTGTTCTTGGTATACATTTGTACGATAATTTATGTGTACAAAGAAATTTCTTACAAAAGTTTCAGTACTTCAAATGAGCGTAATATTCACGTACATATTTTTTTCATATCATTATATCCTTTCAGATTACATTTCCTATCCCGATTTCCAAATTCTTATGAATAAGTCTCAGAATACAAAGACAAAAAAACTAGTCTATATAGCTGGTCGCGTTCGTCAGTGTCATCCTCCGTACCATCCGCCATCGCAATCGACCGCCGCGGGATTTCGCGAATTAAATCCCCAAAAGCGGGACTTTTCACTTGTCTCCAAAAAGGACAGAGCATTGTCTTCGGTCGGTTTATTTATCTAAGCAGTAGACGACTTAAACTTGCTGTTCAATAATGTGATTACGTGCGTTTGAAAAGGGTTGAATTTCGAGTGATGTGGAGGAGATTTAAGACGCTTATTAAAGTTGGTTGGCAATATTTATGGGATGTACGCAGACTTTCATCCGTCTGCGATCCTATTTATTGCCGGTATCGCGGAGTCCTCTCGTATAAATTAATAACATCAACGAGACGGGAATACGGAGGGAGTTTTTAATTGGATTTTGTCTAATATTTCACGACCATCTGCAAGTTACTGTTTATTACTGTCACATACACTCGTCTTCATACAATGCTGTGCTGTCAGGATCAATCTAGTTTTTATATGTCCCCCAAAAGGAAACCGATAATGTATTATTACATTGATATTCCATTTAAATCCGGAACTTGAAAACTAAAGGTAGGATTTTTCTAATTTATTGCTTACATTTCCTCCTGCTCTAAGAGTAAATTAACAGACAGGATCATTTCAATTAATGAAAAGTAAGCCATTATCTTTATTTCTATTAAAAAAATGTACAACGTTCATCCCATAATTATCAAGTTTATCAAATTTAAACTGGTTAAATTTGGAACATCTAAAGTCCTAACAATGTATTTCAAGTCCAAGTTTTGGCCCAAAAGCATTGCTAAATAATATTAACAACTTGAAAACTTGTCCCTGACCCAATGTCATCATAATTAGCTAGAACAGGAAACGTAAAGCACGGAATATCAGGAGCGAACAAAGAGTCTTCAATTAACCCAGCCGGGGACGGTGCGCGCGATAAATCACGAATACCGCATTCAACGAACGGTAGCACGGGATTCGAACCCGCGCCCGATAGCCCCCTGGCCGGGTCACGAGATACCATCGCATCGCGACATTCCCTCCAAGTTAATTGCAATCGCACGATTTAATTGACGCCTTTCTGAAGGGCGAGTGTTATATGAATTTCATACCCATTAAGTATGGAATAAAAACAAAATCAATTTAAAAATATTTTAACAAGTTTACGCTTGTTTACAGCACAAGAGTAGTTTTTATCTTTTATTTTATTTCAAATTTCACTGAGAACATATATTGTGAAAATAACTCATTGAAAGATGATCATTCTTTTAATGAAAATATGGACTAAACTAGGTTGTTAAAAGTTGACTGAAAATGTTGACATGGGACGTCAAAGAAAAACTTACATCGACCAGATAGAAGATATTAGTTAAAACAGGATCGTCTCAAACAGAAAATTTGTAACTTTTAGTACCTGTTACTAGCAGTGCTTATTTATTTATACTTTTTACTAAACACAAATCACTAATAAATTCACAACATAGAAAAAAAACATAACTCTTTTGATGATACATCGCATTAGACTGTTAAACGGTAGGATGGCCATAAAATCTTAAGATAATTTATTTTATGTGACTCGAATGCTAAGAAATTTGTTTAACGTATTCTGTATTTATCATTTCATCAATAACCATCGACGCTCGATAATAGTTTTGCGAAACATTGGCATAAACTTGAGCAGCGTTTGATCGAGATATTGGAGAATTTACGTAACGAGTTCGCTTTAATGTGAATTCCGTAAGCATTACCAACCGCAGTGACGATTTGTAATGTGTGCAAAGAATTGACTAAAATTGTTAATTTATTATAATTATACAATAATTATGCGAGATCGGAGACATCGCTATTATGATTATCTAATTAATTACGTACGTACAAGACTCTTAGTTTAGACTGGATGATATATAGGTCATTTTGATAAACATTCTTTTAAAGACGGTATAAAATTAATTTTATTATAATATCATTTTAAATGACCAATCCCATCTTTACGTGGGAAAGCAGTACTGCATAAATAGTAAGTAATTATGTTTTTAAAAAGGTGGTAACTGGCCTAAAAAACCATAATAAGTCCAGAGTCGAAGACCTTAAAACGCTCGAGAATGATTTTGTGTTTCAAACACCTTGATAGAACTATTTCGCAATAGTTAATGCTTATCTCATCATTTTGTGGAATACAAAAAAGCTCATTCTAAGTTTTGTTATAGGTTTCATTGTATTTATTCGTAGTGTTATATAAATTGTAGAAAGCGATTCAAATTTACAAGGCACAAACTTAAGATTATCAATTTGTATTACGAGGAGAACTGTGAAATAGATTGGGAGCTACCTCGGCCGCCATTAGTAACGGATTTAGTGCAGAGTGACTCGACAAAGCGAAGTGTCGGAGATGAGATCCCATCAATGAGGGCAGACAAAAGATTGTACACGAAAATTACATAACAACTTTTAGAACCGGCTCAGTTCATTTTTTAAGGTAGAAGTAGGTAAACATTTTATTTGAAAATTGCTCGTTTATTGCGATTAACACTGAACATTGAAGTACCTAGACCTCACACAATACTAGCCTGAAATAGTAGTAATAATATTCATCTTTTGTACACGTATGACTTCTACGGTAACGCATTGACCAGCTTTTAAAAAAAATCTGGCCTCTGACTAAATACATAAAACCTATTTTTTTTTTTCAAAAGACCGGATGCCTTAATGCAAAAGATATGTGATTCCATTACAATTTAAAAGCGACAAGGTAAATATCCTCGAAAAATAGTAATTAAAATGAGGAGCAGTCGTTATTGCCCCAAATTAGTGACCGGAGGTCATCGGCCTTGTTCAGTGGCTGATTTTATAATGCTTTTTAAAAGACAAGAGTATTATGATACGTTAAATTCTTTCATCAGCGGCCGGCGAGAGACCGACCAGGCAATTCAAACGATAACGCAAGGTTGGTCGGACAAATAAAACGGTAATGGCGGGCGACCGAATGATTATTAATATAATAACAAGGGCGTATGGATAGGAAGCTTGGAGAAGCAGAAGCTTTTGAGCGGTAACATTCGATTTTACTGTATATGATTTTAGTGTTTAATTAACAAAACGGTGCCTTAAAATCAACTAGATAGGTTTATGCAGTATATTTAATATACCGTTTTCAACGTTAATAAACTGATATAGGCGGCTCTATATGTTAATATAATAATTTAATTCCTTAGTTTATTATTCTCGCATTGTTCACGAATGCAAAGAGAAGCCGCAATAAATTCCCGTGTCTCTCGAACATCGCGTCGTTTATTTTATCAGTTGAATTCTAAGTTCTTTCTCGTCGAACCCTGCCCTCTAAACATTCTAGCGATATCGTCCTAATAACATGTAATAACTATAAAATTATTCCAATACAAAACTACTTGGCGAAAGGCAGACGATATCACGTACGCCCTGAATCTTAATAACATTGTGTTGTTCATGCAAATTCATCCCTAAGATACAATTATACGGTCGAAATTCATATGGAAGTTAAAGGATAAAATTAGGTTTTAAATACATTACACATTGAACTTTATTTAAGTAGTTTTAAGGGACATATTCCACTCGACGTCGTTAGATCGAGTATCACATTTCGTTCTCACTTCGTCAGGTGTCGCTAGCGGCGTCGCTCTGTTTTGTTCGCTTTTGTTCTACGGAGTGTGAACTCAATAAAAAACTTAAAAAGGAAGCGAGCGGCGTTCAGAATAGGGGTGTTTATGAACGAAAAAAAAAGAGCAGATTTATGAAAAGGTACGAATGTTTGCGCTTCAGTTTGTCCGTAGCTTTTATTTTTAAGCCCTTTGTTGGCCTTTGATGTGTTGCGTGCCGGATTTTATTGTAGATATCCACCCGTTGCAGTGAAAGCTCCGACCTTATTCAAATCGGTTTTTTGGATTTCACAAGGCAAAAGAAAAAACTCTATGGTAGGGTAGTCACATCTTACCAGCTTCCACATCGAATGTTCAACGAATATTCATATCACAATTTTTTGGTTTTTCTTGACTATTGTTTTTATTTATAAAAATATTTGAAACTTAAGGAAGCTCATAATAAATGCAACAATAAGAACGAACATTTCACAAAAAAAAACTTGCTTTTATTTTGTAAACAAGAAAGAATTTACTTTAAATAAAAAATAGATGCATCAATTACTGTCCTAATTTATATTTAAAGTTATATAGAAATTATGTTAAAGTTTTAAATTAAAATTTTATCAAATAAAACGAAACAAGAATAGAAGAAAAATTCGTCATCGTTATGACAATTTATATTTTATCTATATACAAAAGACACAATAAGATAGGATCTAACAATTTTTATGTTAAAAGTCGTGAGAATCAGTTAGTATAGAGAAATGACAGTAAAATTACTACAAATATTGCGTCAAGAGTCTTCAAAAAAAGTGTCTCGGAAAAGTTTTACAAATATATAAAATAAACTCCAATCAAAGTCAGATTTCAAGAGTGGGTGAGTTCACAATTACTCTGCCATTGGACCTGTATCTCTTTATCAGTATTAAAGCTGTACCAGCGCTCAATCGATCATTATAGTTATCAGCGCATAATGTCACCCGATGGCACGCTGATAACGCGATGTTAAATACAATACATTGTGACAGTTCCCACTTTGGGTATTAGGGTCGGGAACTCAAGGTACGGTTGGCAAAGAACGCACTTCACACTATCTCCCAACTATGTATAAGAGTGAAACAAAAAAGAATCTAATTACCGAACCCCGATACAAAGGAAGGTCAGCATAAAAATTTCGATTTTTAAATAATTAAATGAAAAAAAGAAAACTGTTTTTCTAACACTTAAAATATATAAATGAAAAAATAATTAAATGAAAAAAAGAAAACTGTTTTTCTAACACGAAAAAATATTTTCTTTTTGAAACTTGATTTTATATATTTTCTTAAGCTATAGATACTTTTGTTTATGCGAATGAATGCCTCGTACGGATACTCAAAGTGCTTCGTTACAAATATATTTAAAAAACTTATTTGCGTTGAATAATTTACTTAAAATCAACTCAGAAAGTCCCACTAGTATTTCCTGAGAATGTGTGGGACAAAGATTAAATTGTTTTGTCTGCTAACGCTACAACAAGCTGTCTACGACTTTTAATCCAAATCCCTTGTAAGTATTTCAACACGCTCCTACGGCCTCGTCAAAAGAGTGGGACTTTAGCCTATCTCTATCTATCATTACCATATCAAACGAGAAAAAAGAGAGACAAATGATCGTGCTGGCACCGTGTTGAATGGAATAAATGATTTTCTTTTGTGCACCGATCCGACACAGAAACACACGATGTGAATATTTAGAAAAAAAAATTAGTTGTTTTTATTTTGATTTTAGAGTTTTAAGCGTAGAAAACACGAAGATAGCATTGATCAATCATCTGTTACGTATAGAAAAATAAACATCGAAGAATTTTTAACCTAATATAAACTAGATGATGCAAGAAATATAATACAATATTTTTTAAAGTTTTTCAAAAAATCTACATTACATAATAATTATTATCATCAAAATTATCAAAACACCTAGGTATACTATGACACTTTTTATAAATATTCATGTAAGAAATTTAATTTACATACAATTCATGCACCAACCTTGCTTACCTGGAGACTAGTCTTGATTGTACACACTTGTTGAAAAAACAAATTTACCTGAAAATAAATAAAATACTTTGGTTAAAAATATGATATATTATAATAATTGCTATATTTGATTACAACTTAAAATAATATATTTTGACAACTTTAAAGTAATTTAATTTAAATGACTTTGTTCTAAAAAACATTAAAAACTTAGTTTTTTATCATTTGCGATATTACGTAATATGCGTTACGTGCTCACAGCGTGTTTGAAATAGCAAAGGAACCCATTGCACGTAGATGTAAAGTGAACGCTCAGTGGAAACAAGCCTCCCCAGTTGTTTTATCTCAAACCAGTCTTTGATTGGCCAATAAACGGATTCCGTAATAGCACTAAAGGATCTACACATAGGCAAGAACACAGAGCATGGTCCTATTGAGGCGATTTTCATAAATCGAATCACAGACCAAGTAGCGACAGAGAGATCTGTTTACATACATTAAGGTAACTCTGATACTAAATTATGCTAACAAATACACCACACCATAAATACTCAACATAATGTCGATAATGTTAACACAATAAATAGGAGATCATTCTATATATATATATATTGCTCTGTGCGATTAAAGGAATAATTAAAAAACGGGTAGCAAAAGTGAGAGATAAATTAAGAAACCAAAAGTTAGCATAGCATGGACACGGTATAAAGAGAAAACTGGCGTGAAATATTATAGTAGAGTTATGAGATATGAATGTGGATGCATATGTTTTTATCCGCAAGGATGAACATAAGTAAGAAAGAAATGAATACTGGTACTGTTTTATGTATAAAAAATGATAAAAAAAATCCCTTTAAATGTACCTCAAGATGTTACCAATGTTAACATTTTTCTGAGAGTAGACACTATCCGTCACTAATGTTAAAATGACTATGTAAGTCATTTAAAGCACTCTCTAAACTCTCACTACACGAGGAGGCTGTATGTACTACACCCGATTAACGGATCCATAAAGAAGGTAAGACAGACTAACTCATTGAAAATTCTAATAGGTTTTTTGTTCGATACAATTGCTTCATTAGTCACGCCAACAGAACACAGTGTAGCTAAACAATAGAGCTATCAGTACGTAAGAAACTAAGCAGCGTTTGTATCCTGTATGTATCTTTGACTCATAGAAACCATCTATTACGCATAGTTGTCTCTGTAACATTTATTATCTATGTTATAAAAGTAAGTAATGCCAGACAATTGTAAAGATGTACGGAATTAATTCGATATCGTGTAATATGACATTCTTTTCGAAGTAAATCTACACGCCGAGCCGTGACAATTTAAAACAAACTCTATGTCATTAGTTAAAGGTTTCAAAATTAAAGTAAGTTAAGATACGATATAAATTACACGCGATCTAAGCTACCTCGGGAATGTAGAATCTCATCCAGGTTTTTGCGACACACGATAAAGCTGTTTAGTGTTCAAGATTTTATTGTTTTCGTTTTAATTTTAAATTTTCAGTGTATGACAGAGCCATGGAGTTAGCCTTATGATTTATTTGACACAAAAACAGTTTTCAATGAAGTTACGATTTGATTTTAACTTTGGGTTCAGAAATCTTTGATTCATCTTTATTTAAGTAGACTAATTACCCATAAAGAGGGATTATCATTTGATCTCTAACTATAAAATGTTTTATGTACAAATAGTACTGCAGATAATTTTTTGATAAATACACGTACAAAGAATGATATAAAAATTGCCATAAATAGATGAATATGTATGCTGCGTGAAGATACGAAAGGGCTGTACTATTACTATTTTTTAATATTAATATCATTAATAATAGCTTAAAATGTTGTCTTTACAATTATAAAATATAATTGTAGTTTCAAGCAAGTATTTTAGATGTACTAAAATATTAAAAGGTGTTAATAGATCTCCAGCGGTGTGCCATATAAATAAAACGAAACTGAAAGTGTTTGTAATAAAATGTGACATCATCATACAGCCGTGTTGCGGAATAAGACAAATATCTCGGGATTGCTGCGTGTCGTTATCGTATCGTCCGTACTAAACGATCGGCATTTCTGTGAAGATGTGTCAGAAAAAACTACGACGAGCTTGCTTCTCGCGTCCGATATCATTTCATATAAATCACCTTTATTACGGAGTAGTAAGGTTTAGAATTGAATCTAACGTTATGTCGGAGTTATTAGAGTCTTGTAAGAATGCGAGGCGCATTCGGGACGTGCGTTTTTCAATCATTCGGAATCGCGTGAAATGCTCAGCCGTCGCTTTGGCTTTGGTTTTTGGGCAGGTGCTGCTCGATAATAACTTTGTAGATTTCACTTTAATGACGCCTGTAAATTACACCGCTTGTTTCGTTGTCTACTGACACAGTATCTTAATACCATAATGTTTATTCTAATGAAGAAGCTTTGTACTGTTGGATAATATCTTGCTTAACTTTAAACTCTTGAGTTTAAAAGATAAACGTGTATGCATTGTAAATATAATATATTATGTTGGAATGTAATTTAAGTTAAGGTCGGCAACGCATCTGCAGTTCCTTTGGTGTTGAAGATGTCCATGGACGTCAGTCATCTCTTTTTAGATGACACGCTGCCCTCTTATAAAGAAAAAAAGTTTTACACTACACGTAGAGCGTCTTTTTTATATTCATATTATTACTTATTTTAATATACAAAAGCAGGAAACACTTTTAAAATCATGTTTAATATTGTTATGAAAATAATGAAGTATACATATGTAATTAATACTTAACCGGTAGCCATGGATACAGCGACGGAACATCCTAGCCGACGAATGAGCAATGGCACCTCGAATGTGTTATTAGAGATCGTTTACATAAATTAGATACGAAATTAAAACAAAAAGGCAGAACACCAATGCAAGACGCAGACGCGAGGTCAATGACCTGCTACCGATACAAACACATAAAATGCTTCCAATCGATATGAAAAAAAAAAACTAGTTTATAAACACAGATAGGATCGCAGTCTAGATATAAATTACGAAATGTACTAAAAAAATTAAGAGATTAGTTACAACTTCGAATTAGAAAATACAAATTTACTTTGTAATATTTATAATATTATAAAGAGAAATAATATTTTAATTCTTTATTCCGGGTAAACTTGTAAACTATTAAACCGATTACCAATGTAATTTTTTTTTGTTTTTTGGTTTTATCTATGCGCATTTTATATATGCGCATTTTATATATAGCCATTTTATAATATGTAAATCCAGCTTTAAAAATGAAGTCAAGTAATCTTCAATTTCCGAGAGTTCTCTGAGTAACATTTCTCATACGGTTACAACATCCTATTCCGAGCCACTCACCTTATCGTGCACTATATACTATATTATTGAAATATAGCTAATTAACATTCAAATTCAGATACAGTAGCGCTTTTATTCTAAAAAAAGGCCGCACGCAATGTATTTCTATGAAAAAGTAATCAATATTAACCGGGAAGGTATAAATTGAACGAGATATAAACCCCTGCATTAGCATATGTTATGAAAAGATCACGGAATTCGGAGAAGCTTCGATAAGAACTCTGGGACGTGTTAATAAGTATGACATGTTTATGGACTCACTACTCTACATCTTTTTGTCATAATATCGAATGTTAATAAGTTAAAATGTAACTGAGAAATGACATATAAGACAGTATATAAATGTCAATTAATGACATCATAAAGAAAAAATATTAACCCTTTTGTAAAAAATCTGTTATAGGCGTTTTGTTCCCGAAATTAAAAATACAACAATTAAAAGGATTAACTTTTTTTATACAAGCGTAGCGTAAAAATAACTCTTTTCCACACAAATAGATTTTTGTTGTAAATCATTCATCTTTAGATATGTTAGACAAAGGAACTTTCAAGTGTAGCATTAGTTAAGAATGAAATATAATTTTTTGTCAGTTTATCTGTTTCAAAATTCGTCGATGTGTTTATGTCTTTCATTGTCACTGTCATTTTTAAACTTAAAATTGAATCATCTACACTTTAACAAAAAAAAACTATAAATCCTTATCGATCTAAAAGATATACGATATGAAACATGAGCAAGAACAAATAATATATAACATATTTATGATATAACAGACGGAAAACAGTGTAATGCGTGCGATATATCAATAAAAAGAAAATGGCGGCTTTGAAAAGGGTAACATTTGACACAGTAACATGGCAACACGCGCGACCGCCGAGCTCTGGTTGGCGAAGATAGCGAGAACTAATGCGCCAGCGGAACGCGTGCGGACACCGCGTGCGTCGGTTGATCAAGAAATAAGAAGCATCAGAATTGGCATAATATCCTTCAGTACACGTAACATCTACAATGTTTCAATGATTTTTTATTTACGGCATAGATATTTCTTATCTCCTTTCTCCTAATAATAATCTTGAATACAATCAATCTATAAAAAATACCTGGGTACTAGGAACATAATAATCAGAAGAGACTTATAAAGTGTTAAGAGAAATAAATAAACTCAGTAATAAGAATATAGATTAGATCGAACCTGCTGTCAATCTACTGTATATAATAAATGAACGACGGGTAATAAAATCTTTAATGCAACTATAAAAAAATGCTACCTAATGTAGTCAAATCATGAGATATGTATTTTTAAATAAATATAAACTGAAGTATAAAGTAAGTAAAATAAATGCAATTAGATCATATAAATGCATACGAATTGCTTTTAAACGTCCTGCAAGTGGCGCGCACTATATTTCACTTTAAGTTACATAATCAGAATAACACACGCCACTGTGTCGCGACGAGTGGCGCACGGCATGCGAAGCGACGTTGGACTGACACTGATTCAAATGTCACATTCGAACTAGTGTTTTATTACTCCCTAGATATGGTCAAGTAAGGTTTGTTAGATCTTAGAAACGAGTAAATATAGCTCATGTGTAATTTACACGACTCTAATTATCTGCGTGTATCCTATTTCACTTTCAATCCTTATTGTACGTCATAAGACTGACTCTAAACAGTTAAATTCATTTATATATTCTACGTGTAAGGGATAATAATTCACTTCATATGATTTTTATAACAAATTTCTTAGATTCTATGATTGAAAATACTTGTGTCGCTTTTTGTGTATTTTAAAACATTGTACATAAATGTACTTCATTTTAATACATTAAAATACAGACCACTTTAGACTTTGTAATAGATTTTATATCTATCCACATTCAATTTAAAGTGTTACAAAGCATATTTATTGTAATAACCTGAAACAAAAGATGTTCCTCGACGCCTGTCTACAACTTAATAGCTCTGTGGGGCGATTCACACGGCCGTGGCAATGTAAAATGTGACCGTGGGCGTCCAAATAACAAGGTTTTGTCCTCTAAACGACAACTATTGTAACTATATCGCAATATCAGATGAGATCTGAGTGTCTGTGCATCTCCCGAAGACCCGCCGAGGGTGTTACAGCACGAGACACACGGACTTCTCGATTGACAATTGTTCGCTATGGTACGGCCAACAAGAAAATGCTTTTTAATCTTTTAACTAGAAATATTCCAATCGATCAATGATAATCCCTTCTAAAGTCATGTGGCGATCTTAAAATATGATACAGCTTTATAGCATAACATTAGCCTACGTTCTTATCTTACTTAAGCTTTAATTAGAAGGAAACATGACACTGGCAACTTACGAAAATTATTTTCTATGCTTATTATTATTAATAGAAAAATAGTTAAGCGTATAAAAGCATCACGCAAGAATTCTTAATACGCGAGTAAAGTTGTTTACACTCGCCTAGTAATACACAGAAATGTATTGAGTTTGTGCAGATAATTCCAAAAGAAAATAATCACTAAGCCGTGTGTCAGATGTACTGCAGCAAGGGTTGCGGGGTAACAGCCTTCTCGGCACATGTAACGTATTTAAATCCTTATTTAATGTGTCTGTGTTGTTCGCGTCTCGTCCACGTTCGCTATTATAGCGAAAGCTCCTTTAGATTTTATCTGCCTCGTGGAAAATAAACAAGGAATACTTTCAACTCCGAAACATAACACAATAGGAAACCATTCGCTGAGATGGCTCGCAATAAACTCATAATGGTCGCACAATCTTTTTTTATTACGTCGAAGAAACAACGAACCTAGCGCTAGTCTAAGAAGGAGCTAGTAAAATATAACAAAAATGTCGTCTTAGGAAAATATCCATAATATTCATAGAGGAGAAGACGATTAAAAATACTTGATCCTAATTTTCATTATTTATTATGTAAAAGAAGAAAAAGAACGCAAAAAATTATTCAAACAACTTTAATAAAAAAAACTACAAGTGGCGTTAACACAATACTTTTCCACTTCTGCTAGTTATTGGTTGCGTAACTAATCATTAATACCACTTGGTTACATTCGATACATATTTATGACCATTGCATTTGCCGCTAGCCGTGTTATTCTATTAATACTATACCTTTGACAAAGTAATGATAAATTTAATAAAGAATTCGACAACTGAAATTGATCCGCGGGTTAATTGAATAAAAAATTTGTATCGAAAAATGGCGAGACCGGTGGTTGTCAATTTCGAGATCTGTCGATCGCTGAGTGGTATCGAGGATCGTGGGAAATGTAGCCATTGGTCGGAGTGGTCGGGCACGGCGGACGTCAAATGACAAGCAACAGGTTCGCTCCAATCCCGGCTAAGGTGTCGACGTAAGAGCACGCGCCTCACTTCCTCTCATTCCCCCTTCGCCCCCTTCCCCGTCGTGCCCTTTAGCCCGTCAGATGAGTCCCACACCGCCACCATTACAGCCTACTTTTGAATTATGCGAGCCCACAGCGAACTAACAAGGTCCTTTCTAGATACACCGATGTTGTTAGATCGAAGAAGCGGCCATATAAATCGACATTTCAAAACGCGCCTTGTACACAAGCGATAAAATACTGTTATTGATATCTGACCGGCCCTTGTCAAGTACCAGCCTTGATGGATAACATTCTTGAACAACTGAATTATTCCTCTTTTATACAAAGTCACAGTTTAATATCTATTGAAATTAACTCTGTCTTGTAACGCAAATTGTTTAAAGGTTTAAAACATGTTTTTAATATCAATAAAGTAATAAAAAAAACGTTATAATAACATGTTTAAAATAAAAAAAGAAATAGTAATAATGCTCGAGAATTGCTAAATTAGCTTCAACAAAAATTTCTTTAAATTTTAATTAAATTATGAAAATTTTAATCCATCCAGTGATTTTTATTATGACATTATGTAATTCCAAAATTTATCCGTTTTTAAATTTTTAAAAAAGTAAAAAATACAGTTTTAGTATTGGATCGTGTAGGGATTTTCTTTAAACATAATTTGAAAATTCTTAATTAATTGACATTTTAAATTAAACATTTTGTTTAATACGACAGTTAATGTTGTGTATTAAGCTTGAATAATGTATTGCAACGAAATTTCATTAAGCCGCAAAGTTAATGCATTTATGAGAAAATTATATTAAAACGAAACCTGAGGATAATAACCATAACCAACCATCCGCAACGGACACGAGACATTAAAAAATTAAGTAAAAACCAACCAGTTTACTTTATCAATTAAGATAAAGTGTACTAAAAAGTTTTTTATGCTCCATTTCTGGTGCTTTCGATTAAAGACGAACCCCTCGTTATTTCTATATAATATGGCTGCAGTTAATTCGCGGCTCGATTGATGTTAACTGTATACATCACTTGTTAAACGTAAATATCACTTTATTGCAAATCTTTAATTACCGTCCTAAATGCATCACGAGTCCAAGCATCAACCGGTGAGACGCGATCCTCCATTAGGATCGATAAAATTAAATGTAATCTTTATCGGCTACACGAAAAAAATTGTAACTTACCTGAGGTCATAACGTGACGAGATCGCCTTTTTAAAGGTCTGCATATGATTATAAACTTAATGAATATGAATATACTTATAATATTATTTAAAATATAGGACATTTGCATTTAAAACGAAATTGCTAAAAAAAACACAGAGGAAAACTATATTTTCCTTATCTATAGTCTGGGTCTATTGACGTACGCAGCCCTTAGTCTAGACGTTGTAACATACCTATATTAGTTTTATGATTTTGAATTATATCCGTTTGCCATTTAAGAGTTAAGTCGACACCTTGAGAGAGGGCTTTACCCTCCGAAGACAGGAAGCGTCGTTTCGAAATCATCTCGTTTATGCTAACTCTGCATCTCGCTTTGTCGACGCCGGCTGACTAACAATAACCCTTAACTCACTCCACAGTTGTGCCGTTAGTAATAAAGTTTTACCATCGTTTTAACTGCGACGCATAGCGAAGTTAAATTTTACCCTTTTGAATATACCCACTGAGTTGCAACGCTGTAATGGGAAGCTTTGTCTCGCCAACAAAAGTGATGCCTACAAGTGAAATAGCGTCCTCTTTTACTCGTTCCTATGAAACAGAAAATTGATTATCTGTTAAAAGAATTATTACATTTTAACGTTCATAGTGAACAGGCACCTTGCATTTTTACCTACAATGTCGCGCTGAAATTGCACTGGGCGGTCGCAGGCTTTGTTACGTTCTATTGCATGTCTCTTTATTGTTCAACACTATCCACATATTTCATGTTGCAAATAACGATTACTTTGACACGTCCTCAACATAGTGTAATACCTATCTCACGTTAAAATTAATAACAACTACTTGACAAGAACATCTAACATATCCATTTGTAAGCCTGTTGAAGTACAAATTCTGAGGTCCATAGATTAAGCGAGTACTGGAAGCCTAAAACTTGCTTAATCTTTTGTCTCCTGTCATAAAAGAGATGTAGTATATCATGAGAAAAAAAAAAACATTTCATTACAGTAACATATTGGTAAGAAGTTTCCAGTATAATGTTTCTGTATCAAATTAGACCAATCGAATGATTTCAATTGGAAGGTAGTTCAATCTTTAAGACTAGAAGCCAGATGTTAAGTATTCTATCATTTGAATCCGTTGGTATTCAAAGCTTTTTTTGCTCTTTTCAATGCTCATATCATAACTGTAAATATCATTACATGTCGAAACTTCTGCAATGCTTTCCGAGTTTAATGCCTTCGTATTTCCACGTTTATTTGGTATTGCCAATTAGTATGATCATAAAGTCGACTGCACCATTACGGGAGGTCCTTTATATTGGGTAACATACGGCGACATATCGCGCCGTGCGACGCTCATGCCGAGTTTGATTATTAAATGGCTAAGAAAATAATCGAAATAAGTATCACTTCGACAAGTCAACAAGGCGACATGTTTCTATTTAAGAAAAGATAGTATTAGAAATTAAAATAAAATTCAATTTAAGAAGCATTTTATCAGTTGTAATAGATTCAAATAATCTACATATAGCATGACCAGCCAAAGTACGATTTTGATCTTTAAAAGTTTTTGTTGTATCTTAGTAATTTTTTTGTTACAAGACAGTATGTTCTTAGACATCTTTAAAAAAAATCTAAAGCACGTCAAAATTTCGTCCCATACGTTCTAATCGACGGTGTCACGATCTTCTCCATGTCAAACGATAATATTTCCCCCAAATATTTATCGATTGTTTTGAATTCATTTTCGAAATTCAATGCGTACGAATAATTATTTACGACAACGCTCTTTAGTTTTTCGATTAGTAAATCCTGATTGTGCTCACCGCGATGAGGTTATAGCGACATTAAATTAAAAATAATCATTGGATGTCTGACCACTGTTTTATTTTTAATACCACAAATTAGAATTAAGTAAAGGTTACGTTAAATGTACAAAATTTAAATCCGGTAGAATTTTTATAATAAATTTATTGTGAATGAAATAAAAAACAATCTACGTTAAATGATGACATAAAAATAATTTTAGGTAGTTAAAAAAAATAATTTTAAGTAGTTAAAAACAAACTTACAGTAAGTTTGTCTTGAGCGCTCTTCAATATTATGCTTGCGTCTTAAGAAGCATTTTAAGTGTAAAAGTTTACAAAAATATTGATATCTGCAGAAAACCAACACTACACACCCACGAAGCTTAAATTACTATAATAATTATTTTAACATTGTTCGATTTAACTTACTCACTTTTTACGATAAAATTTCAAACGAAACATCAGTTTAAGCTTAAATTTCCAATATTCCGACAAACATAAAAGGAATGTAGTTTCAGTTTGCAAGTTGCGGCAAATGAAAACTTTTATGTTGAAAGTGAAGTACCTAAAACACCAGTTAAATAAAAGATAAGTGTCGAAAGTTTAAGATAATAGACAATTTTACAATGAGTTGTGTTACCATCTTTGTTTATAGTCTGTCTAGAGACAATCCTGGATCAAATAGACTTGCTTTACTATCTACTCTTCAAGAAGTTTTTTTAAATATAGAAATGATTTTAACATATGAAAAACTCCCGCAAGAAATTCAACACAAGGGACATACCATATTTATTCCACACAAAAGAGTAAGGTAAATTGTAGCTAACTTTCACGCATTATTCTTCTACTTGTATTATAAACATCATTTTGATAATTTTAGAGTCAACTTAAAATTTTAACATTGTAATAGACAATGCAATTATTCATTCGTATAACTCTGAACTCTTACATTTGATACTAAAATCGATAAAACTACATTTACATCATCCCAACAAAAACTAAAAATTTTATTAACCTACAAACCTACCAGACAGGACAGTATTTTTAATTGATAAATTAATCAATGTAGATTTTAAAAACAGTTAGAATAGTCATTGTAAATTCTCAGGGCATTTTATAATAATTTTAATTAATCATTGACTCCGGCGTTACACAACGAGCGAGCAACATAACCGGCGACCTCACGTGCGTAGGTTAACAGCCTACAATAAACTACACATTGCAGATACAACAATAAACGTGTACTCGAGGCCACTAAGCAACCTTATACTTAATTTAGTACCTCCTAGTACCAAATACGGAACCCTGATTACCGTTTAATGTCATAATTACAACTGGCATTGTTACTGAATGTGTATTTAAAGAAAACATACATAAAAAATGATTTTAATGACATTTGACATTGAAATTATGCTCTTGTTAATTTTATTCGTTGTTGAATATATAGATGATAGAATTTTTATAATCTTGTTGGAATCTTTCGATTAAAATGTAAACTTTTTAAGAAATTGTTTTCATCAAAACTTAATTTATTTTTAGTTACACATACATATGTGGCTATAAGACGGTGAAGTAAATACTTGCGGAAGTTGTTCGCTTTTGTGAAGCTTTTAATACACTATGATTAAATTTTAATGGTATCCTTAGATCGAAAAAAATATATAATTACAATATCCAAAACAATCTTCATAAAAAGGATATGAAATAAGCAATATAATTCGACTTATTTAATTATAATTAAGATTGATTTTGAATCCAGTTTGTCTGTATGAAATAATACTTTACCAACGATAGTCAGACTTCCTGGTGTTCGAAATAAAAACTCTGATTACATACCTCGAATACGATACAAAGCGTGTACCTATAATTTGGAAGATTTTGAATGTAAGAATAATTTAACACGAACTCGATACAAAAGAATAAACGTTGTGAGAAAGAAATTACAACCTCAGAAGCGTTCATACAACAAAGTAAGAAGAGATTTTAGGGGATAAGAAAATAAATCTAACTCAATTAAAATAGACAGAGATACCAATCTTTAACCACTTTAAACTTCTACATTCGAACAGATAGAGGAAAAATATTTCTTTCAACATTCCGCAACCATAAAAAAGTACATATTCCAAGAACGTTAAATATCTCCACAATAAAGCCAAAAACATAATTCAATATAATAAAGATTTACAGATCATCAAGCCGGCCGACTGTATAAATCTTTGCGAGAGATTTTTATGATCTTTGCTTAATTTATTATTATTTTTTTCACGGCCATCGCCCGGGGATGTTGTGTAGTAAATTGTTATTGTTAAGCGTAAGTAAGATGGCAATTATTTAACTTCACAGTGGAAACGAAGCTTAAAGTAAAAAAAAAATTATTATCTCATATGTGTAGTAGTAGTTAGTTAGTAGTAGTAGTTTACTAACATACTTTTAGTATTAAAATGTTACTAAAAACTAAATACTAATTCTACTAACTTGCAAGAATCGTGTTAGATTAATCACAAAACAACACCATGAAGTGTTAAACAAATTTCACTCAGCAATGAATAATTTCAACACTAGAATTAGTCTTCAGCTCGAAGGCACAAGCCCTGAGAGTGAGGCATTGAAACAAAGTATCACCATCATTTGTAAATGCTCAATTTGCAACTGTGTTGCAGAATGGAGCTCGCGGTCATTAATATTGTGAGATGATTGAATATTGGTTTGTATGCACTAAAATATAGACGTGTTATTAAATGAACTCAACTGAAACAAATTTACATTTATTAAATTACTAAAACGCAAACGCTTAATGCTGGGGTCTCGGGTTCGAATCCCGGGTCGGAAAAAATGCCATTTTTGTTTTTTCTACTCAATAATCAGCCTGAAGTTTGGAATTTGAACACTAGTTGCACTTTTGCCTATCACTTCGGGCAATAGTAAAAAACTTTAGACGGTAAATTTATAGTATTCTAAAAATCTTTAATCTTATCTTAAAATAAAATCTTAAATGTATTTTACGCAATATTATATATATATATATATATATATATATATATATATATATAT
>JAABKM020000030.1:6341740-6376418 GCA_016277805.2 Papilio aristodemus | reverse complement strand
TATATATATAAACAAAACAATATATCAAATCTAATATTTCTTTTAAAACGTCGCGGTATACTAAACTTTGCAATTTCTACAAATGGCGTATTGTTTACTGTAAAAAAAATATTATCGATGAATGAGATTTTTTTTGTTACGCGAGCAGAATCCATCGGCATCGCATTCCGCGCTCACAGATCTAAACTATAGATTGTCGAACCGACGGGGGTTCCAATAGAATGAGGCCACGAAACATAAGACATTTATTTATTTTTATTATACAATTAAACAGAAAGTGAAAATTTAAATAATATTGTTTTTAATTTAACGAAACATAATATTATCCTTAACTTTATTATGAAATATTAATAATATTCAATAAATAGCTTAAAAAATAAAAGTATATAAAGCGTGTTTCATACAAATCCCAAAAATAAATGAATTAATAAATGATAAACTACTAACCGCTTTCAACTTTAAATTATAACGTCTTCGACTCAATTAATGAATATTTAAATACGAAATAATTAAATGCTTTTAATGTTCCATACAGCGGATACAGTAGCGATACTGGCGTACGTATCGACACGCGAATCTCGGGGCCCCATATTAAATGCAACTCGCCTTATGATGCACTATCTTCACGACGATTGAGCTAATTGGTGCGAATGCGTTCAGACACACGCACAACTACACTCTCGATGTATTTGTGGTCACTGACATGGTCACACTAAAGCAGGATTACTACCGAGAAATGTGACTAATTTTCATACTGCTTCGGAGTCAATCAAGATATCACTACAAGTTCTTATGGGATACTGATAATGTATTTTTATCGACTTAACATCGTTACTAAAACTCAAGTGTAATTAATGAAGGAAGGACAATGAGAAAACGAAAGAAAATTAAAGACACGGTAAAGACACGGTATCACAATTATCAAACTTTTCCTCAAAATCATTTAAACGGGATCCTTATATATACGTACTTTGTTTCGTTATATTTTTTTTAAATACTCCAATCCGGTATCACCAGAATTGTCATCATGAACATTTCAATGAGCAAGCACTAATAATAAGAAATTCAATCTCTTAGAAGGTGAAAAGTGATTTTAAATCAAAATTTCTGTAACTGTTAGAAATAGACGAAGAAGTAAGAAAAGGAATTTTCTTTATAATCTTACTGCAACATAATATGTACTACCATAAACAATATCTCTTTGATATAAACAGTACATTAACAAATTTCAATAAAATTTATTCATTTATTTAATGGAAGACTAACAGCAATTTTAAACATGTGTAAATATTAAATTAGAAAAACAAAAAGCCAATAATAGGTCTTCACACATAGTTGACATCTTATAAAATATTATGCGAGTAATAACAAAAGCATACAAATCTATTATTAATTAAGGTTTACGAATTTAACTTAAATACCAACAACAGCTCAGATTAATTAAAGAAGTTTTGATAAAATGCCTGTCTTACGGATTTAGTCGATGTATTAAAAATAATAAACATAAGAATCCGAAAGGATGCTACGTTTGAAAAACAAGCCCTTGTTTAATTAGGATGTATCCTTAACCCATCAGCACTATAGCAACATTTAAATCGTTTTGAACAAAACAGACCACCCATCCCTCGTGTCGGTACTTTCGCGAGCCTATTCTTAGAACTGCCAGAAACAAAGGGCTCTTAACGCCACAGGCTAATGTTAGAATGTATAATTTGTGGTTCACCGAAACGCTGCAGCGGCTTAATTATATATGGAGATGCAAATATGTTGCACAATGCTATATTAAAACTGTGACCGCGCGTCATTCACTCGGCACATGCTATGTACAAGCACTCAGACATATAACATTATTACCGCCTGAACTATACAACATACAATGTTTAATGGAACATGGCCATATTAATAAACATTATTTTTACTCTAAGATATATGTAAACTAACTGGGATGGCGCAGTGACTCAAAGTGGGTCTTGGCCTCCTACAATAAGTTCCTCCACTTTTCTCGATCCTGAGCTATCTCCTGCTAGTCTTCGACTTATAACTCAAGCAGGTCTTTTTTTGAGTTCATCTATCCAACGATACGGGACGGCCATTTTATTTAATTTACTTATGTAACTTCATTCGCCACAGCCTAATTTTTTAACTTCACATATCTTAGTTGGTTGTCTGGAAAGGATTGCTTTTAGACAGTCGAAGAAAAAAATCTACTGTTTTATGAAGAATGAACAGATTAGCATCAATCTATTCATACTTTTGTTAAATGGACCCATACCTTAACTAGACAGCGCAGTGTATTGCGCAAAAACCTTTTCATTGTAGAATTCTCGCCATCAAAGGATGACATTACGAATATTGTGAGGAATTATCTTAACCAGAATTCTGACATTCTGACCGATGCTTTGTGTTCCAACCTAATCATTTCTCGATCGATCAGAACGACAATAATTTCGTTATAATCGATCCATCAATCGGGATCGATCTAGGTCGCATACTTTTTCACGATAACATTGATAGAGTAAGCATTTAATGATAATTTCTTTATCACCAATAATGTCAGAATCGGTTAAGCAACCCACAGCATTAAAATCGAATCAGTGTAAGGCGTATAAAAGTTATATCTGTAACACGTCTATAATCCTATCCGTCTCTGATCACTTAAAAAACGTCACGGATTTTTTATGCTTAATTGTTTTTACAATGAAACCTCTATTTAGTGTAAATGAACATTTCTTTAACTTAGGTTCAAAAAAGATGATAGAAGCATTATCGCCACACCGCAGCACTGAGAATCATTGAAACGAAAAAATGTTAATGCAAGTCCTTCTACGCTAGGTCGTTAAGTCAGAAGCTGAAGCGGAAAGAATGGTAAAAAAAAACATTTGTCTAAATATTTTTGGGATTCATTAGTTACACCTCTGCCTACCCCTTCGGAAATCCAAGATGAGACATGATATAAATTAATATGAATAACTAAATGCAACGTTCCTATTGCTGTCAGCCTTAAACTTGAGCCAGTAAGGCGGACCGCAGACTGTTAAGCCTCGATACACCGCAGAGCATTCGAAATAATACCGTCCAATTGCTCATGGCACCACAAATAGCCTCCGAAATTGTTTCTCGACGCCGTACATTGTTGCCTTAATTCGAAAACGAATAAATACCTTTTGTCTTAACGAATTTTATTTTTTCGCAAACCTCAGTAAAAAATTTACAAGCACATTATTACCCAAAAAAAAAATCAAGTAATTATTTCTTCATTTTATTTTTTCAAAGAATTCGTAATCAAACTTAAAAACGCTCGAGAAAAGTGAAAAAAAATCGAAAAACTCTCGTAATACTTTTTATTTCTACAAAAAAAAAAAACAGTGTAAACTTACATTAATAGGCGGTATCGTAACTAAATGTGGCTCCAAAACTAAAATCAATACAAATACAATAAAGTCGTTTAAATGTCCTTCGCTTCCTGTCGCATATCCCTGAAGCCAATTAAAATGAACTAGTGTTGCACTAATCAGCATTATATCGATTTAAAAAAAAATCATGTGCCCGACATAAATACGGTTCGACTGCCGTGAAGGTATTACTGAGTTTCCCTTTTAAGTCCACCTCTATGGTGTCAAGTTACCGGTCCGTAAAAAAAAGATGAATCGGCGATCGGCAATTACTATATACGTGCTGTGAAACTGGATAAAACGATGCCTTCTTGGATAAAATAGACGCTTAGATCTTATAATCAACCTCCAACTTATATAGGTAAATGTGAGCGAAGCGGGGTGTTCCTTTAGTCTCAATATCGGTAATAATACCGGTAAGTTATATCACATGCTCGAGTATTCGATTGGAATCTTTAAATTAAAGATTAAAAAGTCATATTTTTAGTAATTTTTAGTTGATTAGCTTTTATAGACCCGTTTGGTGTGATATCGAGTTACGGTTGGTGGCCGCGTCGCATGTTCGCCGAAAATGTGATACGTATTCCAATCCGCTGCATGCGCCCGGACAGGAGTTTTAATAATTCATTTTGCATTTAAAAACAAAAGCTCCGATTATCTTATATTGCAAATAATAACAAAAGTTTGTATTAAGAACGTTAGGAGGGTTTTTTAGTAACAATTTCGGTTTAGAATTATGTTTGAGTTTTATTGAAAACCATCGCTGTTCATTTACCAGTATTTCATAATTATAAATTAGAAGGTTAATATCGTATTTTTTTATTAAAACTTTTTATATATCTTTAACATTAATCTTTTCACTGCTATTCAAAAAGAGACTAATGGCAATAAGATTTAAAGTCCATAGTCGTAACATCGTTCAATCACGCCACTGTCTGTCTAATCAAAGTGGGAGTGAGAAGACAATCGCGATCGATGTTTTTTTTTTTTATTTTCTCATTAGCGAATATGAAAGAACAAGTTTGTAATAGGCCAGAATCAGGTCACGGTGGCAGGTTGTGTAATTATAAATCAATCGATTCGTTACAAGAAGGCGTTAGTATTCTGTCATACGTTAGGCCGTCCTGATATATCGATGAATTCGGAGGCGTGGCCGGACGTATCGACATTCTAAACTAGATCACTAATTGCACAACACTATGATATACGTATTATATGGCCGATCTTAAAACATGTTTCGTATATCCTATACAGTTTTTGTAGTGTTTAATTTACTAGTAATTTTAATTTAAATTCTTTCATGGTCGTACTATACTGTAAATTCACTATAGTACAGTCAGTATACATGATATGAATTAAGTTAGCGTTTTTTCAATATTCTGTATAACCTCGGCTAACTTCAATGACGTATTTTAGGAGCACAAAGTAATTTTATTGTAACGAAACTTAATTAACTCATTCATAAAGAAATTTAAATAGAAACAGTTATATCGAATACTACGGTTAATTATAGATATATCGATACAGGATCAACAGGCCTAGTTTAAGTTACATTCAAGTCTAAGACACGATAAACTCGTTCCGTTAACGAGAATATTAAAAACACAATATTGTTGTATAGGGAACGTATTAAAATATTCATAGGACATTAAAAGTAACGACATGGGTCTGCCTTGACGTATAGATCTTGATCCATTGGCTGATACGACTCACATCTACTCGATGACGGCTGTTCTTGATACTATTTACGGATGCTGTGACTTTTAGTAATTAAACTTCGATGCTAACTTATTTTTGATAAGTTATCAACCGAAAACTTAAGCTTTCAACTTTATTTTACAAGTGTACGACGATATTTCTGAAATAATAGTCTTATAAGGTAAGACATTATGATAAACTAACATTCATAACACGTAAAATGATAACAAAGTAAATATTGAAAATGATAGAAAAGGCTCAACTAATTTTGATTCTAATTCGACACTGGGAACCTTTGATTTTCAGCCCCTCCTTACTGTCACTAAATCATGCTTTTTGCTATCTGGCATTGAGAATATAAGATATATTTATACAATATTTTATTTTGATAGGTATAATAAAAATAAAAAAACTAGCACATCAGGCGCTTTAAAGCAGATTTCTTATTTACGTGTCCAAAGATTTATATCATTAGAAGCTCACGCACACGCGCCATCAGATTGGAACATCAGGAAAATAACAAATGTTAACAATCTGACACCTACACAACACCCTCGTTCGCGGGTAATGGAGTTAAAAATGTCGTAAAACCTGTTGCCGAGTGCGGAACGGTTCCAAACGAGGTCCTTCCATGTTACGTCTAGTTCTAATCGCTCAGTTAATACACCCACCGGCCGCGTCGCTCGCGGACGACGGACTTGAAGCGAATTAACGGCTCTCCTGCCAATGTATAAAACATTCGCTTCCTCGACACTGATTCAAACACTTGTTAGATATACAGTCTTCAGAGGCGGCTAATAGTGAAACAGTCGTGAAAAAAAGATGTGACTGAAAAATATTAAAAACGTTAAACCTTTGTGATTTACAACATAATTATAGATGAGATTAACAAAATGCATTTATTGCTAATTATAAAACCTGTAACTTTGAAGTTTTCCTTTAAAATTGATTCTGAGTTGAGACAAAAAAAACTTTCGATAATAAAAGAAGCTCGTCTACGGCATGAATTATTAAAAACGACAAAAACTAAAGTTGAAATGTAAAAAAAATCAAAACTTAGAATTCGATTCTTCAAAGATTCAAAAAAATATCAAGGAACTATCGTCTCAGATAAGATTTTCGTGAACATTGAAAATAATATTGCGCGTAGCAACGGCGCAGGGGCCCGTGATGTTCTAGCGCCGACTTATCAATAATTCATATCCACCAATACGTGCGAAGACTCGGTATTAACACCTCGACAGCTTAGACAAACAAACAAACATACAAAGTTTTTATTATTCACATCGCGTCTCACAGGACAGAGACGAATTTTTGTTATGGTCTTAGTTGTGTAAAAGAAAAGACATAAACGCGTTTGGCCATTTATTAAAGGGCTGTTATGAGTTACAATGAATGGGGAAACGTCGTCATTTAAGGAATTCAAATAAAAATTCACATATAAAACTTAATATGACTAACGTAACTTGAATAATAGTTTTCGTCTAGAACTTACACAAGTAACCGCTTATATGAATGACATTTTTTGTGACTACAGCTAATTTAAATTCTGGTAACATAAATGTAAGACTAAAAAGAATGCAGTTAACGTATTTTTTTATATATAAATGTTAATATACTATATATACCATTACTACTTGAAAATAAAGTTTAAAAAGTGATTTTTAAGAGTTGGCTGGTATAAATTACATTCATAATTGTTATCGGTGTGACTAATTATTTGATTACATCACAAATTCCATTTATATAGCATTGGTAACGGAATGTAATGCATTAAAATTCTAAACAAACGACACATAAAATAATAGATGCGTTTTTTAAGTTCCCACCTTCGCAAAGAGGATCTTCTTACAACAGTCAACATTAGGCAGGTACGCACGACGGCTAATATTAAAGCGGTGTGCACAAGTGTTTGATGTGTGCCTAAGGGCCGGTACAGAAGAATAGAGACACGGTAAATAGAATAAACAAATGGAACAGCGGGATGTAACAATGAAACACGCATTAAAATACCTCGGAATCAAATGTGTTTCGAATTCTAATATATGCATGTTTTAATAATATTCTATTTTAATTTTAAGAGCTTGAATATAAGATGTAGCTTTTAGTCTGAGTCAAAAGCTTATTTTTGAATTATATAAATTTTCAAAATGTAAACACTGAGAATAATCATAAAAGTAATTTAAAATATTTTATACCATCTGTATTCAATTTTAATTCTAGATTTTATTTATTCCAAGTTTATAAATATACCTTATTAAATATTTATTCTGTTTGATTTATAATTAACCATTATTTTTATTATTTTCCTATCAATCTTGTATTGAAATATTAAATGTATTTTATTTAACTGCGCGACTGTCCTGTGTTTAAATAACAGGTAACACAATAATTGAAACTATTTAAAGTCAAAACGAAGACAATTAGCATATTAACAATTCAAAATTAATGCAGCGGAGCACCGGTGTACTAGGTACAGTCAATATAAGTTCCCACACATTGCGAAACCGCTAGTGCACGCGGTCAGAATTTATTAATTATACTCACCCCCCTTCGACAGGCCGCGAAGGAATGTTATATCTGTATTGTCTGTGGATATCGGCGATCTTACCTGCGAACAAAAAAGAAACATTTATTACTATGAGTTCTATAGAAGTCATGAGCGATATATTATGGTATATATAGAGATAATGTGGTAGAAATTTGTTGGATTTTTAAGCGATAGGTTGGTTAACTCCTGTTTACGAATTGTTTAGGAATTCAAGATGATATTGTGACGTCATAAGCCAGGATATCAGGATATTTATTGATGTCTGTTGATTTAAATTGGTTTTTGACAACGATATTCAAATTTTTGTTAAACAAGTAAGCGGCTCGCGTAAACTTTACTTCACTGGAGAAGTTGTGTATTTCAAAATACTCAAATGTAATTAAAAATCTTATCTTAATTTAAAGCAATCGTTTCATTTAACGATAAATCTTGATTTGGTAAATAGATTTATAATAAGGCTACGTCGGCTCTAGTTAGTTCCTTTCGGAATCTAGGCCACTTAACTTGTTCACTTTACATTCCGTCAGATATCACAAGTTTAACAAATAAAGTAAATCGTAATTGACAATACTGTCTATTAAGATAAATCATTTCCAAATAAAAAATAAACTATATTTGCTTCGAAATATTGTATAAAAGGCTACAAATTGCAGGCGCAGTATCTATTAAATAAATATTTACTAATACTTACTTGTGGGTATATTCCCTAATCTGAATATTCCTAATTATGCGATGAGCGTCAGTTGTCTATCCAAGTTCAAAAATTACTTTTACATAACATACAAAAAAGAAACGTTGATATTTGACGCCATCTTGATTAGCTTGAGCGTCCGATATTTTTAGAAAGAAGAAAGATACGTTACTAACGATATTATAATGTTACAAAATAAATGCACAGACTGATAGTTTAGTAATTAGGCATACTAGTTAGAGAGATAATTCGATAAACATGTAGAAAATATTCGTAATGTAACCCGATTGCCTTCACTCTTCTAAAATTAAGGTAGTCATTAAGAAAAGACAGCTTTAAAGATTTCTCTTCCAATCATTCGCGCAGCTGATTTCTCCATTTAAACAATATCACATTTTATTTATTACACTGCTGTTCCGTTACAGAGTTTACATGGGAACAATTGAAGTTTACAACTCGCAAGATATACTCAATTTAACTGTATACGGCTTGGTGTCTGACTGTAAGCGCTTAAATCATCTAGGCATCATCAAATTCCTAAATCCTCTCATAACCTCAGCACAGACAAAGAGAGCGCAGCGCACACGAACCGAGATGAACGTGTATGATAAATTCAACAGATAGAGTTTACTGGGAACTGCAATATTGCGCATGGTACAAAACATAAACTTTAGCTAGGCGACGAGAGGAGCTTCAAGAATTTTTGCAGTACCATCCCCCAGAACTGTTCTTGGTTAGTATAGAATGATAGATGTCCTATAGAATAAGGCTTAAAGATAAAGGTGGTATACGATTATCCTTAAAAGATCAAATAAATTTTACGAAATGCGTCCGTATATTGATTTAATGTCAAGTACTTTATAAGAACTTTATCATTTGTAATGCTGTAATTTTGAAAAAAGGATTTTCAAATTGTATAAAAGATTACGTACATCAAAATCGTTGGCTTTTTTAACTTGGGACACACTCTATCATTGTTTTAATAATAAAAATATTTTACTACGACGACACGACATCCTGAATGCCTTTTTTGTGGTAGAATCGTAAGTTCCAAGTTGCCCTGTACGTGTTTACGTCCTCACCATACGTGGGATGATTTTTTGATTTCTTGAAAATATAACAAAAAATCTTACATCTTATTTATCGAGCTACGTGTGAAGTTAACTCGGGTTAAGTACGAATATGCGTTGGTCGTAAATAATATTTTTGGAAATTATGACATTAAAAACAATTTTCAGAAACTATCTTAGCAAATTTTAACCCAATTTCACTTGTTATTAAATACGATAGAATGTACACTAATTCTTAGTTTTTATTTTTAAATGTAGTTTTTCTAATTTAGTTTCAATTCACAGAAACTAAAAAATACTATATCGGGGACATAAAGCTGGTACCGTTTTGTTCCATTTTTAATTGTAAGTCAAGCGGCAAAATAATTTGTTCTTTGTTCTTCTTAAATATGTTAAGCAACGCTTTCTCAATCCAAAAGGGATAGGTTTGAAACAGTTTTTATTGTGTGCCCGTATCGGCCGGGATGGTCGGTTAGAGCCTGGGAGACGCTAATGGGCGAGCAAACATCGCCCGCTACCGAACCACCAGTCTCTTAGCGCTGTACCTATGTTTTATTGACGTATTGTCAACTACTTTTTATATATTTTCGAAGTTTTAACAAACAAAATTCTTACATTTTAGCTTGAACATAAATTGCCATAATATAATTCTTCTGGTTGTCATTATACACTTGACCTAAGAAATTAATAACTTAATGATTTTAATTAAAAGTAAATTTATCTATTAATGTTCACGATGACCAGTAACATACTATAAGCTCACCTCGGAAAATAAGTTATTTTAATATATAACTTGTTTACTTTATACGTATAGTAATAATGGTTCACAGAAGGAAAATCTACTACTAGAAAATAGAAATTAAAACGTACAACCCTATGATCACAGTTTGAAAGTTCATGTATTACTCTCTCATAAGTTTTATTGCATATATTGAAAATTAACATTGGTCGTTTCAAAAATTAACTCCCAAAACCAACAAAGAAGCTCAAATTCCCCGATAAAGCAATGCCACAATCTAAACAAAGTAAAAGACAATCCATTGGGGGCTATCGGCCGACGAATGCCACCGAAAATTAGTAAAAGATAAGACAGTGGTTCACAATACAAAAAGCTTTTACCTCGCCGTATTAAATCTAAACCCTCACACGACTCCTAAATCTGGCCTATTATCTTATGCCTCATAACTGTGTAAATGAACAGGGCAAGCCTTCGCCCCCGTCATTTCTATATTGTTTACCTCAGGGCTCGCACGCGGCCCAAGGAAGCAATTAACACTTGGAATTCAAACGTTTACAGGATTTTAGAATCACCCAACTTTTAAAGAAATAAAATATATAGAATGGCTCACCTTTTATTTTTAATTATATCAATCTAGATGTAAAACAGACATCTTTTAGTATTTATCAAAATTTTAGAGATATCTCTAATAAATAAAAACAAAGTTCAATATTTTTTTATTAACTTTAATACCTTCATGATCACACGACTATAACTTAATCCACAACCTTAAGTAATATGGGTTGCAAAATAAAATTTGCAATTTATCTTTCAAATTCTTATAATTGACCTATTGTAAATTTTGACCATTGACCTAGTGAGAGAGTTCTAATCAAAAATCTCAGTACTAAATTCAGAGAGCTTCGAATCCAGAGAAGTGTTAAGTCTACTCTCCACTTCCCCCGAATGCTGCGGCATCCGGCGGGCAGCGGGCACAGGGCACCGCGCATGCGTCACGCGACTCACGCGAGGCAGCGACGAGAAGAATTCCACCGCCCGAATTCGACTCGTCGACTCGCGCCCGCCTGTCCACGCCATCTGGCGCGTAGGGATGGATATCGATATCGATAGATCACTAATTTTATTACTTCATACTGTTTACTACAACTTTTCTAATACTATATTCAAACAGGTTGGTAGTTTGCTTATCAACTGATAGTATAATTTCAATTAGAATGAGTACTTGATACATTTGAAATTAATGACATTTTTGATCGCTGTGTATTTATATGAAAGTTAGTGTCACCTCCATTCGAACGCAACTATTTTTTTAAGATTACAAATCCACATCTTTTATAATTTAGAGCAATAATAACTATATTAAGAATAATTAGTGGATACAGAGGTATATAAACTTTTTAAAAGTTATTTACACTATATTATACTTGATAAGATAATTAATTAGATAATTGAGTTTAAATTGTGCTTCGTTTTATTTTTATTGAAATAACAATTCTATAAGGATTAATAAAAAATAGCTGTATAATATAGTTGCGTATCCACTAAATTCCGAGATAAATTATCGACAAAAGACCGTTAAAGCACTATTAAAAAGCGCGGCAACATCGCCTTAGTTCTTCCCACTTACTCGCGCATCACTACAACGTCCGTCCCTCTCTCGCACTGACTACCTTATTTAAATAAGAGTGAGTGCAGTTGATGGTTGCAGGAATGTATGAAGGACGAATTTAGACTCTATTTCTATGCTGTTAAGATAAATGAGGTAGAGGGGGTAGAAAAAAAAAACAAAAAAAGGTTGCGAAGGCAGGTTACCCCGCTAGCCGACGCTCTCGGAGGAAAGCACTCGAGTTAGATTTAGTTTTAACCGGAAACATCGGTCCCGATTGTTTCAAGATGTGACCTTGATCCGGACCACAGACTATTCTATATGAATCTGATATTAAATTATGTTACTATACAATACAACCTATAGAGATGTATGTTTCTATATTCTTTGTGTAGAATTACGATTTTATGTTATAGTCGCATAAACTCTTAAGCGTCGATTACTTTTATATATACGGTTTTTCTTTAACTCAAAATAACAGCTATTGCTTTTAAATGTAGCATAGCTTGTTACTACTGGATTTAGACTTAAAGTTAACGATTCATCGATGAATTATCCTTCTGCCTCTTATATATTAATTTTGTTGCAAATTTGAAAAGATTCTTTGGGTAATAAATATTCATATTGTAGTAAACGTAGATTAAGTTACGGTAATCATTTACATCTATTGTACTACGAATGGTACAAATGAGCTATAAAATTAAGCACCACACTGCAAGGATCAGTTAAGGTCATTCTTTGATTTATGATAATTCTCCTCCAAGTCACTTTGAAATAATAACGTCTTCTGTTCTTCTTCTGTATGTCTGATCACATCAATTACTGAATGCATTGATATAAATACGAGGTCACAAATGTACCCTTAATTTTCATACATATTATTTAAAAAAGATTGTCTCACACTACTTTTGAGTTTGGAAAATGTGCCAGATATGGCGATAGGCTCGCCCCCTATCACTTTATTGGACGGAAAAACATCTAGCGAAAAGTGGGTACACTAGTTACACTTCTGCCTACCCCTTTGGGAATACATGCGTGTTTTCCCAAAGGTATGTTTAAATAATAATACAAGAAATTTTATACCATATTCAAAACATTTCTACAATATTCATTTGTAAATTGATGAAACATAATATAATATAATAAATTTATTCTTACTTATGCATGGCCACATCGCCACATTTCATAAACATTCAACAAAGCATGAGAAATTCATTTTCAAATCTAATCCCGGACGGGCGCGCATTAGATCCGCTAACTACCAACATTCCTCATTCAACGCGGCACAATCACATTTTAATCCCACCTTTTCAAAGCCACTCCGTACAAGCGACTCATTCTCGGATCTCAGTTGAATCTAAGTGGTGGTGCTACCGACCGAATGTGAACTTTGACTAAGGAACTGTCAACAAATTTTATAGTGAACAAATCATTGACAGACGCAAAAAAATATTTTTTCTTCTTTGATTAAATATCTGTTTAAGATATCTTTTAAACACAAGTATTTTCTAATTTATCCTACAATAATTATCGTCCTTTAAAACTTAAATTTAATTGGCCACACAAGCAAAATATTACTTCACAATTTCCTATTTCATTCCAACAATTTGCAAAATGCCAAGAAATGAGAAATCAAATTTTCAAAGATTTGGTCACTTTAATTTGTCATGAATTTAAAATATAACCAGTAAGATTATAAAGTGACGAAGTTACCAATCGGTTGGTGACAGAGGCCGGGTAAAGGATCGCCGGTCATTTGTCCGATGTCCGCTGCCTGCGCCCCTCGGTGGGCGTGTGTGAGATATGACCGGACTTATCCGTGGTAAAGGAGTGCAATTTTTCTTTGTGCTACCGAGGTCTCTTTGTTGTTTTCAGAACAACTGACGAGCGTACCGGGTTCTAATCAATTTTACTCAACTGTTCACACAAATGTATGACAAATTTAGAAGAATAAAAAGCAAAATCTTTCTTTTATATGTTATTAGTCCTTATTTTATAAATTTAGAATTTATTATATGTAAATACAAAATAAAAGTTATTCTGTTACTAATTGTGTTTAATTAACATATATGACACATTTTACTACCGTGAAATTTATTTTTAAAACTGGACACTAAAAGGAACATAAACACACCTATATTCGGTAGGCACTATTTTAAAGTAAATACAATGCAATACAGAATTGCAAGAGAAATTAACACCTCGAGCGGTGAACTTAAAAGCTTGAACAATCTCCTCAATCAGTGAAAAATTACCGTATCACCCGAGAAAGGAAGGTGTTGTAAGTTAGCGACATAATAGTACAGTTGACGACACTAACTGTAATAGTCTATAGCAACGATAGTAGAGTAACTACGGGAAAATTTAAAGCGTAAATTAATACCGCAGCCTAACGACCCAACACCTTCAAGTAACCCGATTCCAGCGTCAGTGGGTTAAGAGGAAAGCTTAGAAATGATATTAGATCTAAGGAGGTTCGAATCAAACGGTGTAAATTTCCTTTAACGGTTATTGGTTCGGTTCAGATTCTTTGCACATTATTTTGTTACTTAATGCACACGAAAAATAACTAACATTACACACGTTCCTTAATAATTTTTCCAGTACAAAGATTTATTTTTCTAATTTTTATACATGTGGCAATTTATAAAACGATTCCAAAGTTAAAATATGTATTTAAACAGAGTTTAGCGGTATGATTTTTTATTTGGAAAATATAACAGAAAATTTGGTTCATGTGATAAACAATTCGTAGATTCATGAACATCAAAGAAGCAACAGAATTGTGCAGGGATCAAATGAAAATAGAATTTTGGGTATTGTCAATTTCTGAGTACTAATTTATCAATTTTATATCCTTTAATTCCAGAGACTCAATATTCGTGCTATCATATGCAAAGCGTAGTCCACAGAAATGAAACGGGCATGCATATTCAGCGGGAGACACGAGAAATCACTTAGAAGTACCACAAGTTACAAAACGCTCAGATCTGTTGGGAAACAGCTCTAAATTTGCATCCGACTTAACCGACACGCAAACACAAATCTATATCTTAAATGTACCGAGACCCCCATCAATTTAAACCCCACTTAGCAACATAGAATGCACTTAGGCCGCGGTTCGCGTCTACCGAGCATTAGTCAGCGCGCGCCGTTAGCTCCTGCTATTTATTGATGTGAAATGCAGCTGATAGCTGAGTGAGACACTATAACTGGCCATAGACGACCTGGCTAATAGGCTACGTGTTTTTTATTTAGAACTTACGAGCTTTGTGAGCAGCGCGAAAGCTCACCTTGTTAACGTAAGCATTATTTGCACGTAAAATGTAAAGTAGTTGAAATCTTTTGCTGCTTCGAAAACTTGCAGTGTTTTGTTAATGTCAATGATTATTTAGCTTGTGTATTTATTATTATATATACACTCTAAAATGTTATTATAATGCATAAGTATTCTCTTATGTAGTAGGAGTCTAAAAGACTAAATTTTCAACACATCATATTGGACTCAGAAACACAACATGTTATTTTTCTTTTTATGATCTAGGTAAGCATTAAAAATATTTTCGATAACACAACCCTTAAGGGGTCGGTATGGCTAAACTACTATAGAAAATTGGAAAGCATCGACAATAAAATAAAGAAGAGAAAGATGTTTCGAAAAAGGAGAATTGTTATGTGGGATTCAGACTTTCATTCACTCGAGGGTTATCCTCTTAATGGTTGTCCTGACCGTGAGACAATGCGGAACTGGTCAAGAGAACGCAATATATCACACTCTCGTAAGTCGTCTGCTCTATATTTAGCGTTAATGAGATACTGTTGCCTTTTTAATCGAGGAAGTTATGACACAATAACGTTCCTTTCTTATATCTTATCTTTAAACAGGGTGAAATACTACTGAAGTGCTAAGTCAATCCACTTTATAGATGACAGGTAATAATTGGTTTTACGCTTTATTAAACGTCTCAATATTAACGTTATAATTAATGTTTACTGGATATATTTTTAATGAATATTTCAGAACACAATTGCTTAAATAAGCCAAACAAACATTATATCCATTTATATTTACCGGCAATATTCATTTTTCATGAACCCGAAATTTATCTCTCTTTACATTTAGACCGTTTTTTGTTTTTACAGTTACTCTATATATAACTCCAAATTGATATGAAATAAATCCTAACAACTCTTACGCACCGTCCGCGCGTTACGTTCGCCCACGCCAACTTTTCTGGGCTAACTTCGCACTAACTTACAACTCACTTGACAATTGTATCGAGGAATTTGTTACAGTATCCAGTTTCCGCTTACCAACGACAAGCGTTTATATATTCACTATAGAAAGGCAGCAATGTACGCCGTCTCTATTTCATAGATGGCCGACGATATTTACACAACTGCCGAAGATATATGAATACACTTTGTACAGCTTATCGACTACCAGAGAGATCAGATGCCGGGTCGTGCGAATAATTTCTAAAACCACGATAACCTCATTGGAGCTGCTAACGCACAAACCAATTTCCCGGAATATATTTTACAACTAGGACCCTAATTAAAATTAAATAAACGAGCTCCTACGGTCATATAACACCATCAGGATAGTGAAAGGTAAAGAGAAATAAATTGCCTCTAACTGTTTATCACCAAAACGTAATTTATATCACAGTCACCATCGATATGCTAAATGGACTCAGGAAAGAATTGAGAGCAAGCTTAGGGTTACCAAAAAATACTATTGGTACACGAGACCTGATAAATGTCACTATTTTAAAGATACATAGTTCTTGTTATTATGTGATAAACTACTGAATAAATCTAACAATCTTGTATTGAAAAATGTAATAATAACATGTACGAAGCAATGTCATGCGAAATCCTTATAGGTGGGATAAAAAGAATCTGTTAACTGTATAGAACTATATTGTTAAGCTAAATTTAGTTCAGATAAAAGTTTGAAACATTCTTTCCTCTGCTCACACCATTATTATTTACGGTCTTAAGGTCATATTTTAAGAAACTTTACGCAGAGTACCTGTCATCTATTATAACGATCGAAGAGGTACACAGATGACTTGGCAAAGTTAATGTTACCAAGGTTTAAGCGATGGAAAATTTTCACTAAAAAAAAACAACTTAAAAATTCCCTAAAGCTTGACCACAGAAACCTTACTGGCATCGATTCGTTGAAGCGTAAATTCTCAAGACAACGCGTTCAATTGACTAATTCGAAACCATAACGTCTCGATTCCCGAGTGAAAGAATTGTATAGTGTTACACAGTTAATAAAAAATATACATGAATCATAGAACATCGAAAAATATTGTCTTACAAGCACTTATGTCTAAGGACAAGATATTTTAATATTAAAATTGACCTTCAAAGTGAAATGAAAAGTCAAATATTATTTAACATTTTACAGCACTTGGTTTTTGTTACTCAATGCGAAGATGACGCAAATTTTATTAAGTAAACCACTAGAAGTAACTTTCACAACTACATAAATGTATTACACAATGTATTCCGATCTCATATTCCCCGGCTTACATCGTGTGAATTAGCTTAAATATCTATAGATGTCAAATATGAGATACAACCTTTGGTCAGGACATGCGCCACGGATTGTCAATTCCGTTTAACCCCGGCTAGCTCGCTGGCTTATACCGATAAATCTCTTTCATATTTCAAGAGGCCTTCCTGAATTGTACATTGCAATATTGCCCTCATATATAATTTAGAGGCTAAGACGACGTCCGGAGTCATCTGTAGTATATTTAACAAGGCTGGAACACGGCCCGTTTACAATAAACGTATTGATATAAGTCGGCGCGGTCACCGCAACTAAATTTACTGAGCCCTCGTAAGCTCGCTTCGATGCTCTATCATAACGCTATATCAATATAATGCATATCTCAGATTGATGAAATAGGAAAATATACAAAATAAGTAGAAAAAAATGTATTTTTAAGCCCTTTTAACTTAATCAAACATATTAGTTTATTATATTACACAATTCACATTATAAAATATGCAATACTTATTTTATAAAGCATTACATTAAAGACGTACTGAAGAAAACTAGAATATTTGAACATCTGTTATAAAAGACAAAAAATAAAATCAAGTATTGTTAGCTGCATAAATGTAGAAAAATAAAAGAGGGGTATCAAGAACAGAAATCCGTAATCTTACCACCTTTGCTACAAGCATAGACAGTCTTTAAAAACTAGATAAAAATTACCGTCAGTGTACGTATTAAGATGTCCCACATTCATTAAACGTGAACAGGCAGTTATCGAGGGCAGTGTCTAACACTACAGTTGAACAGTTGTTAAACGCTATACAAATTAGCTATTTCAAGGCAATGTTTGTATTATTTAAGCGTCCATTCATTACATAATAGCGGGCGAACTAAGCGACTGAACACCGTCATACAGTTACATCGCCGGCGGGCAATGGGTATAAGAAGGCGACTGCGAATGGATAACATACTCGCGGCCTATTGTGCGGCTCCGATCTCAGCTTGATATGGCCGCGTTCCTCGCTTTACAGTTAACTCCTTCTGCGAGGCGTGTGGCTTCCTGCCTCGGTTGGACTGGACTGATGCTATTATCAGATCTTATTTCTTCAGAATTTTTTTCTACTTCTATAACTTTAACATAAATTACATTAATGTGCAATTACAAAAAATTTTGTTTATTGATTCACAAATGAATGAATAAATGCTAGCAATATTTAGTTTTAAAGCATTTAATTGTGTACTTATAGGATTTGTAACAAAAATTACTTCTTTCCAACATAGCGTATACAGCCACCTAAGATCAAAAACATAAATTTCGACTAGGAATTCTGTAAGAACAATAACATATACAGTATTTAAATAAAGGATTATTCTTAAGATAATATGTGCCTACAGCATCACCAACCATAAATTCCTTATCAATGTTTGCAGACAAGTTTTAACTTAAATTAAGTTATCAGCGTACTCTGTGCACAATACGCTCTGCACACAAAGTAATCTATGCACTTTAGTGTACTGGTTTATGCGTTATATCGACTGTTAAGCATGCTAAGTCAATTACGTGTGTACGCAATTACAGTTAAAGGCAACGCGATAAATCTTCGCGCATGTGATTTGAACTAGACCTTAGGACCGGTCCCGATTATGTCCAGCCTCCAACTGAGATAGTACTTCGAGATTACATCTTATACATTTTAGGAATTTAAATAAAGTTGCATTTGAAAATAGCTTCAAAAGATTTTTAGAAAAATAGGGAGAAAAACTTAAAGATAAAAGTTTTTGGAAATTTCCCGGTTTCACCGAAGACTCTTCGCAATAAGATCAGACCTTTGTGTGACCAGACTTTTAGTTTTTTCATTTCATGTAATAAGAATATACTATCTTTATTTCTGCTCCTAAAATTCTTTTCACGATATTATCATTGAAACAAAAACTGCTCTTTCACACATTAAATTTAGTACTAAATTTATTTTGCCATTCTTGTAACTGTCATTTACTTAAGTTGCCAAACTGATCAAATAACTTGCCAAGACTAACAAACCCATAGAGTCGATTGTGTTGATATCCTAGTACTATAGCGTAGAACAAAATGACAATCGTACAACAGGCACACGGCACGGGTTCCGTAGAGGACGCGCATATTTCTGTAATAGAGATCCTTATCAAATTTACAGTAACGACCCATCCACACGGAGCCTGTCGCCGGGAAGAATGCATTTTATTATAAAACCTTTAACAATTACTGGACCTTGTTAGTGTAGCGTAATCCAATTGAGATCGAAAACTGACGCGCCCTGGATATATTATGAGTACACACGAAGGTACTGACCCTCGTTACAGCCTAGATACAACCGTGCTAAAATTGCGTACACCAATTAGGAAACTGGTATTCCTTTCCATACTAATTTCTTTCTATCTTTTTAGATAAAATTTCTTCTTTTTCAACTAAAGTTAAACTTGTGCGAGGATATCAAATCCATGGTCATGTTGTGCTTGTCTCGTAGTCCGTCCCTTTATTCTAAATTTCTCTTAAATGTTACGGGTTTTATTATCCAGCATGGCTAAATGCTACTAACTTATCCAAAAATCGGCTTAATAAATGTGGTAAATTTACATTTTAGTAGTGGTAAATTTACACATTATTCGTTTAAAAGTATTTTACGACCCAAATAATTTTCTAGTCTTTACTATGAACTGGAAATATAAATAAATAAGTACAATTTATATCGTCGCCGGCGTCCAATACAAAATCCAATGATAAAGCTATTCCATTGTTGTTCTCTTGAACATCGTCTGTTCTTCCGCACATGTACCGTCCGTGTCTGTGACACGGAGAACAACGCAACAGAGAACGCAGTACAGTCTCACACTTATGTTTTGTCTTTCCTATTGATTAAATATGTAAATTTTACTTTAGTATTTACTCCTTTAATAGAATGGAAAGATCTTAAATTATTGTACCATAACTGCTAAAGAAGAGAAATAATCAATTTTATTACTGTAAGTTTGCCATTAAGACTTTATTCACTATTTCGAATTCACTCGTTTTTCAATCATAAGTTTGTTTTCTATGTATCACTGTTATAATAATCAATTAGTATACTATATATCTAAAAATATGAAAAAAAGATACTTTTTTATAATCGACTATATTGAACCTAGAAAGCCCTTTCTTACAAAGAGAACTGGTATTAAGACAATGGGTTCATTGCCGATTGGCAAAATAGATATTATTTTCAACTTAATACACCTGCTTTAAATTTAATTTAACGACGGAGCCGTCCTTTAATAGATAATCTGACACGTCCCGCCATAAAGCCCCGTATCTATCAGTAAATAATTAAAAAGACTATTCAATGGGCCACTAAATATAGAGGCTTACATTGTCCGGCCTGCGACGGCCTGTCACCGCTTCCGCGCTATACAACGCCTGCGAACTGAAATATGTGTGCCTCATATGGTTGGCGCCTACAAAAAACTAAAGTGGATCGATAGATATAAGGCCGATAGTCATTTTATAGCTGAAATAAATAAATATCGAAAACCAATAGCTTAAAACAAGTAATAAAGTTACCTTTTAAGAAGAAATTTAAAAAAAAAAACATACTCATGCCTGTATTAAGGTGCAGTTAATGAATCCACATTTAGCCATATTTCCGTCCCACGAAATGATAGGTGGTGAGCCTATCGCCATATCGGGCACAATGTCTGAACTCCGGGCTGATACCAAGCCGAAAAAACCTAATATTACTTTTTACTCGACCCTGGGTTCAAACCTGAGACCTCAGCATTGCAACCTTACCGTAATACATACAACTGCGCCACCGAGAATAAAATATTTTAAATCTACAAAACAAAAATACATACGTAACACAAAAAGTGACCATAATAAAAACAAATGCATGCGTGATAAAGGTCCAAACAACATTGCCATTGACCATTTGTCTATTTAATCCGTACGTTTTTTGATCGGCCGTACAATAAGTAATGATTCATAGAACACATTTAAGATTTGTACACACTGACGTCCATGATGCGACTTTAATGAGACGGGATTCGATACTTGCGTCCCTTTCTTATCTCAGTTGTTAGACAGGTTAAAAAACGAAATATGCAGGATTAAACTGTTTCAACGTAGAATGACTCATTGGATTCGCCTTATACATACAATGAAAGCTAATTATCATATAAACACATTGTATTAGATAGTTCCCGGCCGACACCATAAGTTCACTTTACACCTCATCGGCCGCGAGTTATTTAGCCGGTTTATGGTGTATTAGAACGGTACTTAATGTAATTAACGTCATTGTATCGAATAGATCGGGCTCCTTTCTCGTTTGATATACATATAAATTTAATCAAATTAAGTAGGATAAGTAAAAGTTATAAAGTTTAAGTTAGTGAAATGTACTTTTATTATCTTATTTATCTTTGCATATTTAGCGACTCTCCAATTAAAGTTAATTTTAAGTTGTTTAATTATTATTGTTCCAAAAATAATTTTGAATTAACCGCAAAAAATAATTATGAAAGTTATCGAAATAAAAAATTAAATCTTACCCGTACTCGTACTTTAAGGCATCTTATAGAACAAGTTTTTATCTCGGAATTAACATTTTTTACCGTTTTGCCAAATAAATAAACATAATTTTCATTTAAAGGTTATTTTTATGCAAATGAGAGCTCACAGTTAACCTGAACCGGCGAATACGAATCAATAAACGATCAAAACAGCCTTTGACTTATCAGACCGCAGTCCGTAAGGAATGTAGGCTTTACTAATCATTAGCGATAAGCTATCTTTTTGATGCATAAATTGGTTACGATTACTTTTGTACATTACAAGTATTGAGCTTTACTGAATTTATAATATTTTAGATAAGATTTTACTATATACATTAAATTAATAATCGATAACAGAATATGTTTTTTACTCAGTATTTGTAAAGACTTTACTACATAAGCTTTCCAACACCGAGACCCAATGGTACTACGTACAATGTTCTCTCACTGATTGAATAAACATTTTCCTATGCATGTTTACACTATTTCACATTATATTTACACCAATAGCATTATATAATAATATAAATTAAATAACTTTTACTCTTTTCCTTACAGTGAAATGAACTTTCTTAGCGACTACTTTAAATCTTTTAAAAGCATCAGGGAATCCCGAGATTTGTATAGTGTCATCTGCATACAGAAGATTTACGTTTGTATATTTGTTGCATGCAATATTGCATGCGTTATTGTTCTGTCCACTTCAACGAGATCCCCTACATTTAACGGATTTTATCGAGAAATTATCCACTAAGTATCCAATATTTTAGAAGCATTAACCGTCTTAACTCGTGGAGACATTTTTTTTTAATTTTGTAAAAAAAAATATATCTACCACTTTTACATTTTTCAGCTAAATAAAAGACCAAACTAGCTAGCTACCTATAGATATGCAGTTTAGATACTAGTGGTAATAGTGTTATCGGCTAAGTACTAAAAAAGTACCTGTTGTTCTTTTATTTCTATCTCACATATAAACATATTCACACAAAACTTTGTCTTACGCAAATTTATAATGGTTTAACTGTCAAATAGTTGCTTATCAAAATTAGTTAACCGAACTTATTTGTAAAACTTTTACATGATCAACGATACTTTTACAACAATCAAACAAACAATAATAAAATAGTCAAATGAATTATTTAGTCATTTTATGTATTCAAGAATTTAAAAAGTATACTTCTATAATAAAATACCCCTTTACTTGATAAGGTCTTTACCATTATATTATTAATCTAATTTTAGTTTTAAACTTACAATAGATTCACGCTTGTCCTCATTTACTGTGCAATCTTATTAAAAGCCATTGAATTGTGTACCCTATTAAAATGCAACGGCACTTTATCTAGCCTATGATAAAGATGCGTATCCCTCAAAGTTGAGGGCTCGATTAAGCCTGGTAAATGAGATGCGATATCTGGTCTCATCGCTTGGAGCCTAGAAAGCTGAATGCAGAGCCTGGCAAGCTTTCACCTATCTATGATCCGAAGCCTCTTTACTGTTTTTACGACATGTTTATATGGTAAGATGGTAAATAAATATTAACTAACTGATAGGGATGCACTGGGCCCACATCGATTAATTACCGTAGTACTGTCATCACGATAAAATAAGAAATGTGCTATAATATTGTTACTGTAAATCGACTTTTAAACAGTATTTTTCGTGTAAAAATTACGTGAACAGAAAACTGATTACCATTTTTATTTGTAAGACTTTCTTAAGCTATTTTTTAACAAAATACACTCACTGTAGGTAACGTACATAAATGTACACTTAAAGTTTAATAATTCTAAAGCTAAACAATAATTTCTAGTCAGTGAGTATATCATATCAAAAATATGTATCTCTAAAAATCTAGGTTAGATATCGTGCTATAATTTCATCACTTGATACTTTACCGAGGCTTCTCACAATAACAAAGCCTGTGAGAGAATATTAATTGCCTATTCTCATGTATTCGTTCAAAGCACGCCGCCGTGGGAAATGTAATAACTAAGATATATTAATGCCGGAACTTTTAATGTAACATACATAAGTTTGCGAAAATGGTTAATATTTTCTATTTCACTGAATCTAAAAAATTATATTGTACATACATCTCAATAAAAGTCGTTCAAAAAGATTTAAGTTTTCAAATTGTTCACAGCTCCCTTATTAGATACTTCTTCTATTATTAGATCTTTAGGTAGCCGAATTTCTAACTGCCTTGTAACTAATGAAGTAACTAAGAACATTAAAGGGTTTTCTCTTGATAGTATCTCCACTCAAACGTATATTTTCATTTTTGCTATACACTGTCTGTCATTGAATGCATTCTCGCCAGCGTAATTCAGTTAACCGGATCGTGAAGCAATGCAATTGCTGTAATAGCCTACTTCGGCACCATTTAACCCGTCCACCAGTCAAAGCTACAAACTGCCCGCTTTTCGGATGGCTAGAGTAATAACAGGAGCCCCGTCGCGCTCTATTTCGGACGTGTTTGTGAGTTCGCTTGTCTGTTATGACATTTTCGTCGGCTTGCATTACATTTAGAGAGCCGCTGTGTCCTAAACAATTATGCGAATCGAACAGCTTGATGAAACCAATTTTTAAGTGAAATATAAAGCAATTCAGATTGAAAGTGTTAATAAATATCCAGGTCTAATCTAATTATAATTTCGACTGTATTAGAATATGTTGTTAAAGAAATAAACAACGGGTGATTTTTTGTTTCAAATGTCCTCGAAACCCTACTTTCCATTCGTTTCTTTTCTTTTTAACTTTCTTTGCAAACAATTGCAATTTAAAATAATGAACTGTGAATTCGCAAAGACTCCGCGGTTAGGAAAGTCGATGTTCGACACTGTTTTTGTATTGTTTGTTTAAGATGGCTGATTATATTATTTTTGAAATATTTCAACACTCACATCTGCATTTTAATGAAAACTTTCATTGACTCAACTTAGAAAATTATTTTCGTCAGAAAAGACGACTAATAATTAACTTGTATTGAAAAATAATCCTTTCAGATATTTCAACTGTGTCACATGAAGACATGATGTCGTTAAACTCAATGTGTTTCTCGTCGAATACCGTGCTTCAGTTTCTATACTGGCGCAATTAACCGCGGCATATGTGGGTTAGTTAGTCAAGATAAATAATACGCACAAAATTGGATACGGCATTAGTAATGATATTATTTTTTTTCTAACTATCTCTAAAGTAATTGTAAAAAGAAAATATTTGAATAAAACACATTAACACCACTTTTACAAAACTACTTAGCATCAAGGAAATTCAATTATATACACAAATTTATTACTAAAACTGTACAAAAACGTAGCAGCAGTATGATGTACTACATATTTTGAGATTTTTATTTATTTTTTGTTATAATGTAAATTCGTCATAATTATTCTATAAGTACCTATTCTACACAGCTGTTTTGGTTAGAATACTTTATGCTTTGGTTTATAAATAAGAATAATGCCTTCTCCATTTTAGAGGACATCTTGTTTCAAAGCTACAAGAAGTCTTGTCGAGCTGTTCTCGGAGCTCGGGTTATTAAGTTTCACTACAATTTAACGTCGCGTTCCTAGGACGTTCTAACGCGAAAGCCTTTTGATGTGCCTCTTTCTGTTTACTTCCTGAGTGTTAAATGAACTTTTCCTTGTTTTGACCTGTTCGTTGTGAACAGGTTTGGCGTTAAGCAACTCGAAGTTAAGAAATAAAACAATTGGTTTTTTTTTGCAATTCATACATTGATCTGTGGACTATAGCGTCTAGTTTTTTCTCTTCAATCTCTATTCAGACTAGGATTAGGTATAGGCTATAGTTTTATATTTTATAAAATTATTTTGTATCAAATCAAATTCAGCCTTGCAAAAATGTAATTGGAATGTTTTTATTTTATTTGATAAGAACAAATATAATTCACATAAGGTTGAATTTAATTTTCCAACGTCCTAATTTTATTTGTTCAATTAAAAAAGATCAAACTTACACTAACAATATAGCCTTAAGGCTCGCATGATGTATGTATAACCAAGTCACAGTCAAATGTCATCGTCGCTACCTGAATTCCACAGTTACACAATAAACAATCCGAGAAAAAAATTACAACCTTAATGGGTTATATCTGTTCTTCAGTCGGACATCGTAAATGCATAAAAGACGGGTTATACAACCAACCCTGTGACGTAAAAACCAACCCCTTTGTCCTAAGGGGCCGCTTATTAACACGTTCTTACATATGGTACAGTTTGATAAAAAAGTGTAATAACTATTTTAAGATATTACTTTTTGTTGGACTGACAGAAGAATATATTTTATGTATCAATGTATATAACTTTCTACTTCATATTTGGTTTTATTCACCCACATATTTGACATGAAGGAGTCCGATTTTAATTTATAAGAATTCGAATTTAAAGTAAAAATCCTTTTGATTTGTGTTCTTCCTCGAAGTATTTATTAATTATTATATTTCATACAAACGTACTTCATTGACATTTGATATACTAATTATTTTCGCTTGTTCTACCTACCGCTACCCGCTTTCCTCTCAAATAAACAATGATTACAAGAAATATAGTACTGTCTTACGAATTACTGGTAAATTTAAATTGCTTAAAATAATGTAATGTTAAAATTTTAATAATGTTCAGCATGGCGTTACATAATGCAAACATATAAAATAACAAGAAACACAATCAAAGCCGTGTTATGCTTTCAACAAGACATTTATTTATTACGATTTGGAACAATTGAACTTCAAGCAATAAATTGTTGACGACGTTTTAACTTTTCGTCGTGATTATACATTCCTAGGCGTGGTCCTGACGCTGCCAGCGGCGATGTGTTGGGAACAATTTGAGAACATTAAAAAACCACTCCCGCGCAGGTACAAAAGGCCTGTTACCCCGTGTCGAATAGCGACACATTAAAACATTTTTGTGAAGTAACTAACAGTCATGCTACGCGAAATATAAGAAAAATCTACACATACGAAAATATCGTAAAAATTGTGTTAATATTATCTTACATAGCACCAGTAGTTTTATCTAAAACAACCTTACTGACCCCATTTATATAAGTAAATCGTTTTCATGTAAATAATTTACTTGAGAAGTATAAAAAGACGTAAAAACTTAGAAGTCCTTGTTAGCTCTCTAGTTTAAACCGTCTACCCCATTAATTTTCACATCGTAAAACCTACACCAGTAAAGAATGTTTCATTAAAATTACAGTGCGCCGCGCGGAGCCGCGTTCTGCAAGATAAACTCATCATATCCACGCGATACCAACAGATCATTATGCGCACACGACAAAAACAACCAATATAAAATATTACAACTAATAAGAGCTCTAAAATAGATGATTAAATGCAAGGCCCTGGAGCGGACGCTAAAAAACTAGCACTAAAAATTATGATCACACACACACACACACACACACACACGAAGTCAAAACATCATCCGTCACACACGACCTGAACAAAAGTGGACCACAAACTTGACGATATTATAATAATTCCAAAGGGGAAGCGTATAGTGGTCCGTAACTACTAGTAAAAAAAATATTCCACTATTCGTTTGCCCCTACGTCCGAGCCAATGCTTTTAATATTATCCAGATAAACTGCAATCGAATTTCTACTTTATGTAAACTAAAAATACAGTTCATTTCAACACGTTATCCAAACTAGAAAACCGAGGCAGTAATCTTTGAGCTTCATCAATTATCTTCAGTCAGAGTTAATTACTTTTATAGAGCGGCCAAAGTTTTTTTTAATAGCAAAGTAGGGTTTGGACTCGTGTGTTTAGAGAGCCCACCAATTTTCGAGGCAGTGATTGTTTCTCGGAAATTCTTGGTTACGCACGTTACTAATTTTGTTGGCGTAGTTTTAGTTTCCTTGTGTTTTTATTGCACCCCTCGTCGCTTTTACGGTGAAGAATGGTAAAACATTACATAAATGTATTCGATAAAATTTATATCTATATAATTATTCGACTTGGATCGGAATTGACCCATGACGTACTTTATTTATAATAATTAATTCTAGACTCGTTTAGATTAGCTCCACTAATTAAAACATCATTGAATTTAATAAGTGAATTCCTCCTAATGCAATATATGATTGTTTATATTTCATTTTATGAAATATGTAACTAACTACTTCTCACTCATAACGAAAAAATGTATCTCCAACTGTTCAAAAAGGTCTATTGATTTTTGTATTAACTTTTTCAGCATGTATCACGTAGTCAATCAATAATTTAACGTCGAGATATTTTCAGCCCTATCTTAAATTCAAACACATTCATTCAATTTCGCCATTTACTGGCGATCGGAGTCGAGGACTCCACTTTTATGTTTTTACAATTCTTAATACGCGGCTCCTTTGACTCTCCTGTCGTCATTAGGCGCAGTAAATGTCTATTTACAATGTTGTATTTACATTATTTATTTTAGCAATATTATAGTCATTAAAATTCTTTCAGGATCGTTTTTTATCGACTTTTATGGTCAATAAACCTTTTTTTATTACAAAAACTATTATAAGTAAATTAATTAATTTTCTATTTTATGGTTAAAATTATTGCATAAGCACACGAGAACCGCGATTTCAAAATAAAGCTTTCATGAGACAAAAAGTAGAAATGATACCGTGAATACTTCTACTGCACGGCAGTGTTCTAGAGATAGTAAAGGTTTAGCGCGACCTCAAAGAACACTACCTTCATTAACCAGGAAAGTATCATATTCCTGGTTAATGACAACAACAAATTCTCCTGTGGATTCTACTTCTACAATACATATTGTATTTACGGCAATATTATAAAATACTTTAATGTTAATTCGTCAATTAAAATAAAACACAATATTCTTTATACATTCCTTACGTGAGATCTATTACGATTCGCTCTTCATATTATTACAGTCTAAAGAATTGTCGAATGACAGCCGTATTAGAAAAAAAAAGTAGCTTGGCGCCACCATCCTTTTAAATACATTGTCCAGTGACTCTCAAAGTTTAATTATTTAGCTTAATCTTTAAATTTTATTGTCTTTCCGTAGCTATATATTATGAAATGCCATGAAAATTACACAAAATAAAAAAGAATTAATGCTTTCACTTGATGATAATTGAATTTATACATATAATATCGGAAAGCAACAATAAGCTGTACGTGATATTTTTACACGAACGATAGAAGTTCATGAAAGTTTTAGAACCACAGCCGGGACACAACTGCCCTACCTGTCTATTCGTCGTACCCAAATTGTGCCCGAAATAATTGCCGTTATTACGCATCGTGACCAGGTACGAGCCCTCGGTACCAGGTACCTGCGTTCATTGTTACGAAACAAAACGCATTACCTATACTTAGCTAGCGACAAAAAACACAACGGCTTTCGGAGAAACTCAACAGATTTTACATGCGTGATTTTACATAATTTATTTCACCTCGCTATTATTTGTGTGTATTAAAACATTGATTTTATTTCAAATTTGGTTGTACTAACATTGAAATGGACGAGGAAATTATTTAAAAACGAAATTAATGAACTTTTTATAAAATGTAACATACCTTTTTCCAAACTTTACCACAATATGTCGCAACATGTGTAAACACATACCTGTGGGAAGAAAAAAAAAACACAAAATTAGAGCACTAATATAGTTATTATGAAGCATAAACTATTAACTATTTTTTTTTAATTTCTTATCATGTTAGTTGTGTTGAACAAATAGCTGCCAAGCTGTATTTAGTCTGTGTTTTGTAATGATAAGTTACGTATTGTTTGTTATGATTCCGAAACTAAAAAAATAGAATACAAATGCCTTGAAATCGAATAGAGATCTGATCTAACATAACTCTAACTACTTATTTTAATAAAAAGTTCAAAAGTTATATTTTATTTTATTAAATCGTCGTTAAATTACAATAAACAAACAAATAATAAACCAAGTTTATAACACACAATCATACGATTTAGTCTCGAATGTTTATTTTTCTTTATAGCGATCTGGTTTGTGGAATTAAAAGCATCGGGCCATTCACAAGCGGCCATGATTAATGGAACACATTTCGTTTCAATGCGGTTTCATAACGAAAATAAGACTGTGAAAACGGTACTATTATACGTCGCTTAGCATCGCAACTGCAGGACGTTGTGTCGTATGAACAGTTCGCAATATTAAATATACATCAACGTTCCTATCGTGCAACTAGCGATTATAGACTCTAAGCTATTCCAATAAGAGATATATCACTATGATGGTGGTAAAGTACATTGTGATATATGCATTAATTGGAAAGCCACTGCACAAGAAAACAAATAGCAGTTGAAATACAGATGTGACTTCAAACTTTCTCTATTTTCTCTAGATTCGTAGAAGTTATCTATGAAACAGTATGGCTTCTAACAAAGAACAGTGGTTCTATTAAAAATAATTTAAAAATGCACATTTTAGTATTTAAAAAAATCTTGGGTAATATCTGTCTACTTCTCTATTATGGTTCTTAACTTATATCAAATAAAAACAAAACTACAGTCACTTGCCTTTAAATACAATTGTAATCACTACTTTAAAATACGCTAAAAGCCTGATCATTAATTTCTTCACGAGCACTTAAAAACATTCGATAAATTGTAGTCGATGAATTCCTGCGAACTATTTCCCCGTAACAATATCGTGACCTCCGCTGTCTGTCAATCACTTCGCCCCGCATTGACGGGCCCACTACAACTTTATTGATATGTAACCAATTTAAAATGATCGTTACAATTTAGTACAACGTATAGAACGTTTCTAATTTATAAAGGTCTATCTAATTTGGTAGCTAATGGACTGACTAATGTAATGTTGGAAGCAATTGCATGCAAATTCGTGAACGGCCCAACTATAAAATGTATGTGTGCTGCTGCCGTGATATGATAGAACCTATATTTCGTTGCCCAATCACGTTTTAATGTATACATTCATAATATGTAAAATTCTGTTCACACTATTTAGCATATTTTCAACTTGACGTTTTACACTATTTTAACTTGACTAGATAATAATGAACATTTATGTATGTGTACTAACCAATCCGAAATTTAAAAAAAAGTTTTAATATACATTTATTAGTCAATTAATAAAAAGATTTTTCTATAGACTTTGAAAAATATTATTTCATAACCAAACTATAATTATACCACATTGGAGTACCGCAAGGCAATCATCAAGGTCCTCATTTATTCAGTCTATCAAAGAAACAAACACTACATCGTGTAATCTTAGAACAACGATGCTTTTGTGACTGCAATGAATGCGACCTTATCCTAAAGTTAATATTGAAATTCAAAAGATAGAACAAATAGGTGGGACTTCCACTTTTCATTTAAAATTAGATAACGTAAAGGATGATCCCATACCGGTAGCGACCTAATTAAACAGTCCTCTATTTAATCAGGTGCATGTTTGAAACAAAGTATTATACTTGACATATTAAATGGTAACTCTTAGATTTATCTACTATACTGATATTTCTTTATTAATACTAATGTAAAAAAAATATTTAATTTTCTGATACCTTAAATACCTTATATATATCGAATTCTGTGATGTATTTCCTCATCATTAAATTCAAATAAAGAACAGTAATTCCAGTCTCGCTTAATCGATGCAAAATATTTCTGAAATAGTAAATTTAAAGGCAACGCTCGTTTGCTACAGCCTGCCTACTTTAAAGTCCCCAGTTGTTTACTTGCCTTATCTTAATCCGGCGTGGCCTCAACGCCTACATACACTGACATAACAATGGTAACCACAAAATGGACGGAGCTAGGATCTTTTTGTTAGATGTTTTATCTGTGCGACATACCGCTTTATCTTGGAACCATGTAGGTTTTAGATTTTTAGATATTATAGTGTTGTTATAACCTTGTTTTGTACTTTTATGTCCATTAAGAGTACTTGATATTTACAAAAATTACACTTCAAGTATTCTTTTAATCCATTTTTAAAATGTAATTATTGCTATAAAAATATTAAAAATGATATCATGTTACCAATCGAGACCAAAAACGATCTTTATTATTCCCTAAAGGTAAATTGGGTCAACAGATCAACTTCCCTCTAAACAATTACGTCAGCTTTGACACCCCAGGTAATAGACACTAATGCTTTTTTTTATATATTTCAAGCATACTACTAAACTATAATGATTTAATAAATTATACTTAAAATGTGACTTTTTGTTTCATTCAATATTTATTTCCTAATCAGACGCATTCGAGATCACGGGTCAATGTCCTCGCCAAGCTGATAATAATTAATCAACCAAACCAGTATGCAGTTATTTTTGTTCTTATTTGTTTATGCATTTCTGTATTATCAATCATGTTACACGGTTTATTATAACTATTTTTTATTTCAATAAATTTGTTATAACTTTCGCGAGACAGTTATTAATTATTCAATTAATTTTGTTTCTATAATTCCGCTATAATTATTCTATTGTTAATATAACATTACAATATTAGCCAAAAATTATTATTTTATTGATGTCTGTCAGGTGTGTTTTCGTAAAAATAAACTTATGAATATTTCTCCGATACAAATGAAATATGGTTGCCACACTCGTCCGTACGCCAACACTAAAAAGTCTCGGCTTGTATCACAACAATAAAGCTCGTACACGAATCTATCGCTTAAAACATTGTAATACGGCGTAGCGTGATCTATAGATCGAGCTGATAATTTAAACTAACATTATCATAATCTAAATTATGATGTCAATTGTCCTGGGCGGAGTAATTTCGTATAATGGCCACAGAATAGGTTATTGCTTGAAGGTCGAAGTTGTTTCACAGAAAAAGTTATAGTATACGCTGTATCATAATTAATCAGAACTTCAATAGTTAGGACACGTTCTTTTGAAAATCGTATAAAGGTCTTTAGATAAAATAATTATAATTCAGTTTATTTTACATCGTAAATTACATAAATATAATAATTTATTATTTCATTGTTTATGTTTTATACTAAATAAAGTATCGCCTGTAATTTACAATACGAAAGATATTTCAAAACAGTTGATCAGAATAAGAATAGACGATTCGAAAAAGTACGAGTTTCTTTCAGTACCTTTGGTAATTGCCTGCTTGAAACGTATTTGTATAACAGCTTTTGCTTATGCTGGGAGCTTTTAGCTTCGCAGACGAATTATGAAACCAGCGTTCTCGTATTTCGAACTTCGTCCCTAAATTGGCTATTAATGTTGCTAATTTAATGTAATTTAAATACTCTGGTTTTGAAAGAGTGATAAATATGACAAGATATGTAACTTATACGATAATTAATATAAATACATAAATTATAAAATTACTGTACCTTTCAACGGGTATATATTTCCATATTATCAAACAGAAATGTTTAAACACTTTTAATCAGATAAGATAAAGTATTATTTCATATTAATTAACGTTAGAGTACCAATTAAAAAAGTGCTAATGTGCTGAGACAATTTGATATGTTAATTCTTTTTTTGGTCGTATAATCCAATACAATTTTTTACGACACTCTTTTGCCATGCCCATCTTATATTATTAATTATGTTAGTTCATTTAAAGATTCAAATATTATCCATCCCTCAACATTCAGACTTTCAACGTTGTATTTGAATGGTTGTTCAAGTGATGATTGAAAAACTGCACAATTGGTACCAAAAAAGATTGAAATGTTTTCATAAATATTTAAATAGTTTTTTTTAATATTAATGCAAATTCAGCTTAGTTCTTCATTGAAATAAGAATCCTTTTAAGCTTCATCACACTCTAACGTATTCACGTTCGAATTGTATTTACTATTGCCATAGTAAACTTTCCATACAAACGTACTTGTCACAGACCAAAGAAGGATGTCCGTACCTACATGGTAACAGAGACGTAAAGAGTGAGCAGCGAGCTATTTATGCAGGGATACCAGGCGTTCCATTTCACGCGGACTGTCTATTCTATTTTATTTATAGGATTACTTTGTTAAGGTATCATGTACTCGAGAAAGTCAATAAATCGCTCCTGTTCTGTCTTTTAGCCAAATGAATAGTGACTATAAACTGTACTTAAGTAAGGTGGTTACAATAAAACAATTTGTTACTCGTGCGTACGCGCTCTTTCTATTTTCTATAACTGATCGCATTGTTTAATAATTCAACTTGTTCTTATTCTTTTTCTAGTCTCAGTTGTCTATAATGAACATTTAACAACTGTAATATTTTTGGTAACTTAATGTTACCCATTTAATTGTATCTTATTTCTAACAATATAAATCTCTAGCATCGATCGGCGTCTTTTGTCATCTAATCTAGAGTTATTCTGTCTAGTAAGTCTTGTTTAATAGAGAGGTCTGTTCATTTAGCTTCCAATGACTTACGAAACGATGGTAATTAAGCTTTTGCGTAATAGCATAACATAACTTATCAGCGACAATTACGAGCTACGACTGGATATTTACTAGTCCGGGCGCGCTTTAAATTCATGGTGAGCGTACATTAGCGTCGCTTTAAGGTCCGTTTTAATCACTGCGACTGGCGTCATCTATCGCCAGTCGTACGCAGCTGTAATTTATTTTAATTAACAACCGCTTGTCGCATGACGACGTGGGTGCTCGTGATTGAACGGCCGCGTTGTAAAAAAGACGCGCCCGTGGCACCGCCGCTTAACGAGTGATAGATATCGCTTACGAGTCCTAGTTCTAATCGCCTCCTTCTAAATGCAACCATTTTTCAGTTGTTACCAGGTAATAGCTTAAAAAGAGGGTTTTTCTACATTATAATTTTTTTATATTCATTTTATACATGATG
>JAABKM020000030.1:6326028-6341640 GCA_016277805.2 Papilio aristodemus | reverse complement strand
ATGATAATAACTTCAGCACAATTTATACGACTAACATCTTCTTAATTTCTTTCACTATTCTTTTATCTAGCAGATTAGGAAGAAGGACCAGACAGACCTTTAATAAAGATCTACATTCATTTCTATTAAGTTATTTCTTGCTTATAGTTGATTTAGAAAAATGTTTTGCAAGTAATGCATTAATACACTGATCCTTTAAGGATAAAAATGTAATATTTTTTCCATATCTTCCATCACATTAATATTAATGTTAACAGTCTTATCGCTTACTCAAGGTACAATCATCCTCATCTGTAATAAAATAATAAGAAAAATAGTAAAAAACAAAATCGAGTAGGACCCTTGTGTACTCGAGAGTACAAACGAAAGGCTATTTCGCTTCGCATATCCTTACGGGCAGCGAGCAAACACGGCAAAAAGGAAGCGAAAACAAAGCTGTGGTGGACAGTAAAAGCTATATTTATGATTTCACGCTATCTCTGACCGTCATCGCTTGTTCCCAGGATGTTCGAGTGATCACGAAGTGTTAGTAATGGATACGATATTTGAATTGTTTAATGTAAAATAATTATATTTTTTTAACCATTCAAGTATAATGTAAATTTAAATATAATTTTTAAATACACAAAGTTAGTATGAAATATATTTAAAAATTATTAGGTAAAAATTTTTATCCGAAAGTTTTTGAGTTATAATACGAAAAAAAAACTAAGTACATATTCATGTATACTAGTAAAACGAATAAGACGATAAAACTATTCAGTATCTGAGTTTCAATCATCGTTTTGTTCGTCAAGTACAGGCATTGGATTTAATATAAAAAAAAAATCACAAGTGAAAAGCGCTAAGCTACGTGCATCTAGAAATAAAAATGCAAAGCCGACACTCGATCAGTGAAAAATCAGCATAACTTTCCATTTCTCGACAACAATTTACATAAATGCCTCCTCCATTCCATGCTCGCATCTGTGTTCGAATATTAAATTAGCATACGCAGCGTAGAAAAGACTCGGCGAACGTTATAGTGCATACCGACCCTTACAACTGAGCCTTTGCACAAAAATGATATATGTTTGAACACCGACGTCGCTTGGACTTGTTATGGTATTTTGTTTTAATTCTTGTGGTTTCAGTTTATTGACTTATTTTATTGGAATTGTAATTACAGATAAAAAAAAATGCATTTTATTGGTTTATTTAAGATTTTAAAGAATCTAAATCAAAATCAAATAAAAGTCGTATGTGCCTCAAACTACTACGTAACTCTATTCTACAACTCCAACATTAAATTAAAATACAACATGTGCAAATTAAGAAACAATTACATATTTTCAATATATTTTCGCCGAAAAAAATCCTCCTAAGAGGATAAGGAAAATTGCTAACTACTATTTAAAATAATGATTACCATAACAGCAAGCTAATTAAGTCAATTATAAACCGTTTTAAAGCTTCTCAAGGATATTAGTCCTATAAGTTATTTAGAGCCTACGCGTGCGCCATTCAGTCTGCCCAGCTTTACTGAGGTCAAGTTGATTAGTAATATTTATTGCGTCTGCAGCAATGTATTGACGATTGTGTGGCGGCTACAGACACAGTATGAAGAGAAGCGATAGCGGAAAACAGAAAAGGGAAAGCTTCAAGACATTTAAATTATAAAATATTAATTTAGTCCTAGATAAATATGCGTAAAATTTTAGATTACTTGGACAAAGCAATAAAATTAAAATTACGTGAAAGTATTAGATTAAATGAAGATATGTTAAAATTGGTTTACTCGGCTTAAATTCTCAAAACTTTGACTAAAACCGAGGTAAGATGGTTATTAGAAAATTATTTTTTTATTTTTATTTTAATTAAATTAAAAATGAAAATAAATATATTTTAATATAAACGAACAAATATGAAAAGAATGAAAGCGATTTCTATTCCTTTTTTCGGGTTTCCTTCTTCTCTTTATTTACAACACTACTTAAATCCCTTAAATAGGTGATCAATATACCCCTGAGAACGTAATTGCGGCCCGATTTGGTTCCGTTCGTTATCTCACAAATAATTGTGAGACTGTTCAAAAGGCTTCCGGGCCGAGACGCAATGACGCTAATATACAATTAGGTGTAATTAAAGGCGAAGCTTCAAAAGCCTTCAAACAGATAAATTAAAGTTAAGTTTTTAATTAATAAAACTTAACCGGAACTTGGAATAGTAACAATTAGAGCGCAGCTTAATTAAAATGTATAACACTTAACCTAAATGCGGGTCTGTATCAAGTATTTATTACCTTATAAGATTTTCAATAAAGAAAAAGTGATACTGAACTTTTGACTGATAATTTTTAAAGGTAACATTATTTTATAAACATTTACAACAGAATTGCTACACGAACTACAAAACAGCGCACTCTAGTGGAATAATTGTTCTCTAAATTACAATATAATTAAAGTAAATAGACTAAAACCAAAGCAAATTGTCAAACCGATTATTTTAGTATGTTAACCAATAATCACAATCATGTTATACGAACAATAAATAAACTTATTCGTGGGTAGAAAACTAGCAGGCCGCATAACGCTTGCCAAATAAACCCCGCCCTATACGGCCTCTAAGAACATTATTCACTGGCGATCAATAAACTGAACGTTCGATAATCTTTATTTATCTAGATTATCCCGCATTAAATTGAATAAACGCGTTGAAGTCTTTTGTAGGGCAAATGTTGTTTTCCAACTGTATCGTACAATTTATAAATAATATTGAATTAATGTAAACACAAAATGAATGCCTTTGATCATATTTCAATCTCAGAGATTTTATGTGTTCGTATCTTTAAGAATAGCCAGTCTTATAACTAAGTGACGGAATATATAACATTCTACGAAACAAAGTCGGGTGTTCGAATCCGCAAATCGACTATTGTCGTCCATTTCTTAATATACATTGTTTCTAAATTAGTATTTGTATTTTACTCGTCAAAATGTACAAATATTTCATCGGGATTGGATGGGAATTCACCAAACAAAGTCTTTAGTCAGAAACAGTACCCGTACTTTAAAACCTTAAGGTATCACGCCAAAAATTTTCGATGAGGCATGGTTCATTACGTAAAGCATAAAAAGAGAGCGTGTATTAAATTCAAAGCCATAAACAATAATTATTGGAATAAAAGCTATTAATTCAAGTCTGATGAGTATTTTATTGCACACTTTTACGAATCTAAATTAGTGACCGCCTCGCCAATAAAGTATTGAAACGAAGCGTACAAAAATTATTGCTTTAAATTGTACTGAGACAATTATCATTTTATGTTCTCCCAAAAAGCTGACATCGGCGTAGCAACGACATAAGTATGTTTTCTTCAACGCTCGATTCACATCCAAAATTACAAGATTTTTTTGTTTTTCTGTTAATTCATCATTTTACTTCGTCTATAGCCTACCAAAACGAACCTGCTCCTTTAGATATGTCAATATATATAGTAAAGCTACGATTGAAGTATTTTTGTCAGAGTATGTATACCTAACTAGATTTATATGATGCAAGAGAGGCGTTAGTATCTCACCAAAAAAATAACCCTTTTCTAAGCATGAGTGGTTTTTTTATTTATGTTCATAACATCATGCAGTTTCATACGAAACGTGTGAAGCAGCTCTAACAGTGAATTGCCGTCAAATGACCTTCGCCGGTCTAACTACACAACTAACAGCGTCATATTGACAAATAATATTGATTGTCATTATTGACGACTGTAAGTGATTGCTATAATTAATAAAGCCTCGTGTTTATCACTTCAAATGTTATAGGTTACACACGACATACCGACAGCTGACAAAGTTCAAGCTAATATAAACTGAAATGTGTTCATATTAAGATATAAAATGGTTATATTGAATAAAATAAATATTTTCACATATTTTACATGTATCGGGAATGTTTCGAATTAAATACCTGTCAAATTTTAATGCGGCGTCACTGTCGATGAGCCACGGTACAGCATGTCCGAAAAGTATTTTCTGATTACATTTATTGCGAGATCAAAGATAAGATTTACTTAATGGTTTGAAGGCAAGCTTAGCACTTGATAAAATATCTTAGCAACATTTTCGTACATTACAAAATATCTGGTTATTAAAAACGAAAAAAGTAATTCTCAATTATTCGTATTTTTTCTTTATTATAGTACAATCAAGATGTTACTTCCATCGCGTTACTTTCATATATCATAACATTAGTAAAAAATATAAAAAAAAACAAAAACGAACAGTCGTAAATTGAACATAGACAATGAAAATATTATTCCTTTCTTGGCACTATACTTACAGCGAATAAAATAAAATAAAATAGTTAAAAGGAAGGCATCTCGGTTCTATAATTTATACAAGAAAGGCCACAAATATATCGAGTTGACTAGACAAAAGCGCTAAAAGAAAGAGACAAGTATATTTTAGGCAGTGGATTAGAAAGGGAAGTGTAACATAACATTAACAAGTAACTTGTATTAATAATTTATCTAGAACGGGCAAATTCTACAAGTTATATTTTACGCTAATTAACTCTGAATAAACATTACATCAACTAATCAAAATACAACTGCGGTTGCTTTATCTTATATCTATTATACGAATTGAACTAATTCAATTAATGCAAAGGATACGTAATGATTTAAAGAAACAATTACCCCAATTGGAGCAAGGTTTGTTTTATCTGGCTACTGTAAAATGGTCATAATTTTATCCTAGTTGTAATTTATATTATATATTTTATATAAAATTTATGTCCATATGAATCGTCAAAATGATAATTCCCTTGTCTCTTGTAACTTTACATGGTATATAAATATCTTTGTAAACTTTGTAAATATCAGCTTTGTAAGAGAATTTAAAAATTATAGAAACTTTTGAATTATAAATGCATTTTTAAAAACTTTACATACTCCCTAAATGTGATGCATATTACTCAGAAAGAAGATTTTTCTCGGGGTAAACTAGATAGCATAAAAAATTAAGGAAATTAGAAATAGATACAATCATAAATAAAAAAACTTCCTTGGCAGTTGACTGAATTTCAGAAATGTTATAACGTGCAAGTGATTAGTGAAAAAAATTTACAACTATCGCTAATAACTTAACTTATGTCCTGATTGATCAACAAGTGTGATGACGTCTCAATGCGAATTCCACGGTATCGCGTCTTAGCCAACCTTAACAATCGCAAGTAACGAACAGTTCTATAATGAGGTAACAAGTCTGAATTATGCTCCAACGGACATTACAAGGATATAATTTGAACCAAATGTTAACGGACAATTTTCAATAGTTGGTTCAGTTAGTAATTACATGTTTCTTTGATTTGTGTACACTCCAATACAGTGAAATAAGGTCAAGTTGGCCCTATCATGATATATTCCCACAAAAGTTGGGCAGCTTCGTTGTCATTACTTAACATAGACTACAGTCAAAAACTAAACTTAAAATGTAATAATATGCTTCCTACAACAACTGCGATATAAAAAATAAACCGCAAACATAAAAATTACTAAAGATGAGTGAAACATATTTCACTTTCTACAACCAACTTTGTAAGATCAGAAATTTCAAAACTTTATACTTAATATGCACAATGTTTTATAAATATTAAAACAAATTTATTAGATATTTGAAAAACAATACTTATATACATTTAATTCTTTTATTATAAGGTTAATATATAAGAAAAGTAGCATGGTAAAAGGCAATGAATAATTTAATTGAATCTAAGAAGCCGATTCCATTAAACGCATATTGGTAAGTCACTCAGAAAATAAAACAAAATTAATCCCCTATTATAATTCCATCTTAACAAAACTACAATAGCTATCACAGCATCATAGTTGAACACCAACTTTAAGTTTGAACACCACTGACCGCTGCTGCAATACACAATTACCGATCACTGAGGTCAGATCTGAAGAGATAGGATCTCACCCCGGGTGGCATCACTTATCTGCAGCAGTAAAATTCTGCTTCCCGCGAAACCACTTGACCGGTTCGATGAATTGCAGATTGGATAGGGAAGTTTAACGTAACTTGATGTAAATAGAGCAGATATTATCACAAAGATTTCATTACTAAACTACTTTTAAAAATTGTAGTCTCAATTGTTTCAAAATTAAGTTGTCAAAATTAAGATTTAGGTAAGAAACTTTTAACAAAAAATCAAGAGACAAGTGAGTAACCTCGTTTTCAAAGGTGATAGATAAAATGGTTCTAATTTTCCAATTGTCATGACTACTGTAGTAAAACTTTGTAACTTTTTTCTGTAAAAGATATCAAGAAAAGGCGGACTGAACTAACGAACTGATTTATTTCTAAAATCAGCTCATACATAAAAGTACCACCATTATACACGCAACAAGCAGTGTCTTGTATGTTGTTATCACGTAAAAAATTGTTAACTAAATTCAAAATATATCAACTTTTTCAAGTAATAAATGGGTTTAATTGTAGAACTTCTACGACCGGGCGACTCTATTCTTTAATTTAAGTTTCACTCACTGCCAGTGCACAACAAAAGTATGATACACCTGGTCAAATCGTTACAATGACCGTGTTTAAGCCAATATTATTGCCACTCGCAAATGAACTTTTCATGTTCTAATCAAACATTTTATAACAAAAATACATACTATTTTGGACGTTATTACGCTTACATACAGTTTAAAATCCTATTCTTGATATACCGAGCGGACATGGAATACCTTAATCTATGGGATCCACTATTCAACCATAAAAAACAATATCATGTCGACTGGACGAACACGGGCCTTAATTACAACAGCTCGCTCGTGTACAATGTAAAATGGACTTTGAAATTTTAGCGTTAGAGTTAAAACTTACATGACAGTCAGAGGCTGTATTAAGCTTTCTAAAAAAATGATACGGACGGCAATGTGGAATGTGGACCACGCGTGAGACGATAGTAAATTTGAAATTTGTAGCCAACGCTCAACGTTATGAGTGCCGCCACAGTGTAGAGAATACAGTAATATCATTTTTAATAAAGTGTTAATGTTCCAACTTTTCGCTTACTGTTTTATTTATCGTTTGTTCAGGTTGTGGTCAACATTTTGGAGATTCAATATACTACGTCTCTTATCAGTTATATTGACATTTGTCTCAACTTCATTTATTGAAATTAGCATTTAAAACTTATCATTTATGGCTATTAAGCTACATGGCTTAATATTGACTTCCACAAAAGTAATAAAGATAACCTATAAACATAACCTAAGTAATAAAAATGAATTCTAGACATAAATAAATAATTTATAAGCGCTGAAACTAGAAGAGTTTACATAATAATGTAAATTATTCAAGTCAATTGGTTGAGTGGACAAAGAATATTTAAACTTCTCTGTGTTGCTAAAATTATTTAAATAGAAGGACGACAAGCAGGTCAATCGAAAGGAATCAGAATCTAGCTACCAGTAAAATAATAGATGATTTTGTGATATGTAGTAGATACTTCTTTAATGGAGATGTATACTTCTTTAATGACGAAATAATTAAAATATATTTAAGTGTCACAGAGTATATTGTTCAAAGAAGATATTTGTTCAAAACTAGTATAAGTTAATTATAAATCGTTTATTTTCTATAATAAATTTATTTGTTATAAAACAATCTAGTTTATATAAATCTGTATTATTTGTACTATGACCAATACCAATGTAAACTATTCAGCCGGTGAGTCCGCTTCGATTATTATGACGACAAAAATATTGCCACGTCCATAAATTGTTGCTCACACAAAATTGCTTCATACACGCGAATGATTTATTAAAGTTTTTTTTTTATTTGTACTCGCATTTGTAGAACCGAATGTTAACGTTTAACTTAACTGTTTTAACTGTTATCTATAATGAAATCTCGATACTATTATATACTCAAGAGTTGATCATTGCGGCCAAGGTGTGTTTTAGGATCGTTGCCATAACAAATAGCCTATTAATTTTATTTCTATGTAAAAAATCATTCGTACTAGAATATAAACGAAAGCATTGTGAGTTTTTTTATTTTCGTTTATATTCCACCTCTTTGACTGTACACAAGATATTAAGTTACCTAATTTTTTTTTATATTTGTTATTTTTCAAAATAAATTCACTGTTTTAAGTATCAAGAAGACAGACACTAACCTATCACGTTGGAAACGCCCAAATTTAATTTTAAAGAGATCACAAATATCGCAGATATGAGTACATACAAGTAGAGTTGATAAAGTATTAAATTCCATGACACATTTAATTCCAAGCCATAGAAATACATCGTTCTCAGAATTCGCAGTCGATCCACGCCATTAAATAACGAGTTCTAGTCATTAACCTATAAAAGTCTTAATTAATTAAATAACTAATTATTTATTCATGAACTTTAGCGTCTGAACGAAACGAGTATTCGAAAACCATTTTATTCTTCGAACGTAGGTTTCCTAAAGGAGGCACAGATAAAATTTTATTATTTAATAACATTTAAATAATAAACTTTCACGACTTTCAAGGTTAAAAGCACATGTAAATCATTGTTAATAAAATACAAGCTTACAATTCCAACATAATCCAACAACAACAACATGGACCTCTGTCATTAATTACTATGCAGATGGACCACAGTTACAGGTTTGTTAAATTATGAATGTGAACTTAGTAATTAAAATTAATTGAATCCGTTAACAAATTACCTAAAATTCTAGTCGCAAATCTGTAGTCGAGCGTCATAAAATTTTATATAAAATCTATTAACATTTCATCGAATAAATCGAAACAGCAACAAAAAATAAATCCATCAGCTGAACGCCAAGCGAAGTTATACAAGCAATGCCGACTCATCATTTACAGTTAGCTAAATAACTACATAAAACTAAACGTATGCCTGATTCATTTTCACATCCGCAGCATTAAATTTGTACCGGTCCTCGATTGGATCGATTAGAACCATAAATCAATGTTTGGTCGTAAAAATACGCGAAAACTTCTGAAAGATGCCGAGTTGTTTACGAACGAGGTGTGAAGAGGCCTAACGGTAACTTAAACATTCTACTTTGATACAGAGTTATAGATACTTACCATCGACTTTACTAAACGGAGGAAGTAATACTAAGCCAAGGAATTTCATGTGAAAATTCATCATTTCTATAGAAATAAGATAAATTTGTATTACATGTGGTAAAAAAAGTTTTAGATATGAATGTGGAGGAGGATATATTGGCAAAGGTAGGCCTAAGAAAAGATGGATGGACAGCGTGAAGGATGACATGAGAAAGAAAGGAGACTTGTGAGATGACGCGTGATAGAAAGGTATGGAAGGAGGGAACGTGTTGTGTCGACCCCGCCTAGAGTGGGATGGGATCAGAGCAGGGTGATGATGACGAAGATAAAGTTGTATTTCTAATAAATGGATAGTAAGATATTATAGAAAAATAATTTTAATTTAAAAGCAGTCAACTTAAACCTTAACATAAATCTTAAATATTTTAGTCGTCAAGTTTCTAATTCACCGCGTGCGCCTGTTTATACAACAAACATTAAAAATTAACAAATGCAATAGACAACAGAAAAAAAAAGTTAATAATTTCTCGATTGACTGAAAAGGTTTTACTCGACAACTCATATTGGAAACATGTTCAGAATCAGCAACATAAATCTCTTATAGAAATGTTTTTTCTGACCATACAAGAAAAAGATCTACACAGACGTCAAGACAGACCAATAGGTTTCCATATATACGAGCGTGACTGGAATGTTTCCTTTTAATTACTCTATACATGTATAAATTTGAGTGCAAAGATCTTGTGAAGTGGATTCACATCTTTTTCTTTGTAGGTACACGCCTTTTTATTTAATTGATTGCCAATGCTTTCTTGACGATTTCCTCCTCACCTCTGTCCTCCTTTTTGTATGTTTGGAGTTATTCTTCTAATTAATGATACATCCTTAATCCCTTTTCCTTTTAATGATTACTGCGTAGTTTTAGACAGCAAATACAACTTTTGATTTTGTATAAAATTAACATTAGAAAGAATTAGAAGTCTAAAAAGTCTAGAAGAAAATAATATTTAAGTTTAAATAAATTCTTACGAAATTTTAATTTAAATAATGAACTATATATGGATATATAGTGATTTTTATAAATAACACATTCAAGAATTTTTGAGAATGCGTGCACTTTTTTGCGTGCAAAGACAAACAAAACCGCGGGCTAGCACATGATGCCCGAAAGTCGAAATGAAGTCTTTTCATACCGCATTTATTTTTTTCTCAGCTCACGATGGCCATGGAAGGTTCAGTCGCGAGCTCGTAACGAGCCAATGTCACTATGCAGCCACAACAGCTTTTCGACCTCTGATATTTAATCAATAAACTCATACATTACGTTTCATCTTCTAGTGCGTAGGACACCATCATATACAAACTCATCAATGTATAGCGAGTTAAACGATTTTTGACAGTTTCCGAAGGACCAAAGCGGCTGATAATAAAGTTGCTATATCAAAAAACTAGTCTCCGCTCGGTCCGAGAGCCACCCGTAGGGATGTCTCGCTTCAAATGCTTTTTCTTGCAACTGTTCGACCATTTAAAGAGTCCGCGTAATGCATATTTATTACAAGAAAACTTTAGCGTCTATTAACAATAAAATATAGACCTAAGTGTGTTTAATTGCATCGGTTTTTTATAGATTAAGTTCTACTATTCACTAGTACTGCCATCTAGATTACAAATCAACTAGTAAAGTTTATAAATAAAATACTATAATTATCTTTCTGTTCCTACGAATTTCTTTAAACTACCACCAAATTACAGGAAAAGCCGGCGACAGCAAGATCACAATCGATTGGGGGAATACCTCCAGCTTACTCACATTTGCACTCATATTAGTATTTATTTTTCTGCATTTTTAAAGTAAAAATTCGCCGCAAATCCTGTTCATTTGCTTTCCTTTTTGCTAAAAAAAAAAAGCGATAGTTGGTATTTTACATTAAGTTTACCACTTTTTTTAATCTTGTACCACATGAAAAAAAACTTAAAACATTGGTCGATGATAAATTACTACAAACAAAAGTGTTAAAAAGAAACAAAGACCGGGTGCAAATTTAAACATCTTAAAGTAGTTACAACGTTGACAGCTTATTTATTCCTAATACCTATTGACAACCACGGACTAAAATGTCGTTCGGTATTATCTTATTTGGGTCACTTAAAGGGACAACGATTAAATCGTCGGCGTCCTCATTTACATATTATCGAGGCAGAGATCAAAGGGGGACGGTCAACGATTTAGTGAAATATTTGCCGATGAAACGTTAAAGGATATCGACCCTCAATAGATTTCGATCTATACACGAAAAGGCACCTAAATTTGAACTAGTGTAAATGTTAAATTAATCCCAATCGATACGTCAACTTTTTTTTCAATCCAATCGGTTCCCTCGATTGCAAATTCCAAAAACAATATTCAAATTAATTAACGGAATTCTTTAATTATGTATGGGTAACAAGAAGAGTTATAATCGATTTCGAAACACTTCCCAATGCGAATAAATCAAATACGACTTTCTTTTTTTCATTAAATTACATTACTGCCTCTGTTAAAGTTTGTAGTGGCTCGTTGTAATGGCCGCTAAAAGGATGAACTGATCCCGCTAATTTCCTTCCCGACGACCACTGAGAAATTCATTGCATGCAACTTTTATGAGAATTCTTTTTTCATTCGATTCGTTTTATTATATTATCTGCAGTGTGATTGTTGGTTGCGTTGTATCGACGCGGAATTTATGATTTAATTGCCCTCTCTGGTTTTTGTTGGGGGCAACGCACGCTCTCTTATATTGTAATTTTGATGGTCTTTAATACGAGAAATGGTTCACAGTGCACCGCTCGAGCGTGCAGTCAATGACAAGGGGTTATTAAATTACAGTGGTTAGATTAACACGACGTAATTGTACGCTTCTTTATAATTATCTTAATTAGAAATTGTGTGAGCGCGCCGGCTTGTTGTGAAACTTTAAACTGTAACAAGCTCTGTGCTCTAATTATTAAAAAAAAATTAAATTAATGCATTTACAAAATACCCAGTCCTATTAAACCAAATCTTATCATATAAATGGTATCATTATTATTTAAAAATTCAAAAAAGATAATTTAGATTTCTCTTTAAAAATAACTCTCCAAAATGATTTCAGACATTTCAAAAATTGTATAAAATGTTACATCAATTTTGATCAAACGGCGCAAAAAATTCTACGATTCCCCGCACCGGCTTTCAAAATACAATATGTAAGTGCTAAAACGAACAATGCGAGCGACACGAAAGCCATAAACATACAAAAGTCCGAAATCTATCTTTACATTAGTGCATCGTGAGCGAATCGGGCGGCTGTAGGACATTATCGAGCTGATAGACCGCGCACATAACTAAGCCGGTCCTATGCGATGTGATAGGGCGCACGGGAACTATATCGCGACGATACCAAATATCGACTGAGTTATACTGGCATATGACTAGAGACACCATGAACATGCGCTCGAAGCCAGGAAAAAAATAAATCGTCCACAGTATAAATTTATTATCATCATTTTATCATACAACAAATGACCGATAGAGTCGAAAGTCGATAGGCTACCAAAAAGAACTTTAACATTTCTAGACAATTTTTTTTTTTCATTCGAATGGACCAGGGTTTCATAGCAAGGGATCAATCTACTGCGATGTCCATTGGCCCTGACCAAAATCTTATAAAACAAAACACCGTAATACTTTCGCTAAATATCGTAAAACATGATAAGTTCTTGTATGATTTTCACGCAAAGTTCACATTAATGGTCACACTACACGTAACCCCAGTCTATAAATCGAGGACGCGGTGTGATTGCGGCCGTTGTTTTTTTTTATTAGTCTCTTGTTAAAAGTTCGCATGTTCATGTTTCATTGAGGTTTTAGATACGGTATCTATGAGCCGGATAAAGCATTTCAGTTTCTCTTTCACTGATGCACTTCCTTTTAACAACGTTTCTTTTTTGTACTGGTTGTAATTTTTTTTATCTATGTTAATCTATATCTTGTAAGAGCTTTGCATCACTTTCTTTTTTCAAAGTTCTTTTTATTCCTTTATTGAATAGATGACAATACTTAAGTATATTTTGAATTTCTTTAAGATTATTTTGATTAACAAAATTTCGAAACATATTTGACGCGATTAAAACTAGGCCATAACAATTTTATACACACTAGCGACATTATTGTTAAAATGTTACTTATTAGGCTTGAGACATTATGACAGGTTTTTTAACTGTTTTTGCTTTAAATACGCATCTTGCGTGCTGATTCCCCCATCTTTTTATACAAGTTCCCGGAAACATATAAAAAATCACTGAAACTATTGCGACGTAAAATCGACGTCAACCATAAAAGAAGCATTCTCGAAATGAAACGCGACATAAATGCGTTGTAAATCCGTATAAGATACGACAATATCCTGAATCAATATATTCTAGAATTTCCTCGTCCGAGTCTATTTGCATGAATTTACGATGTCAACGTATTTATACCGTTTGTGATGGCGAACTTTATAGAAACATTCCACGAATGGCTTGATGCCTTTCAAACTCAATCATTTTAAATCTAATACTAATAAAATATAAATATCAGCTATATTCATAACACTATTTTATTGCAATACACAGAAATTCATCGAAATAGCCACAGATAAAGTTAGATAATAAATATTAAATAAATTCTGATAATAATTTCCTATTGGTCGAAATTCGCACATAGTATTAAGGTATTTACTTTTGTATGAGATTAATGGTAAATAAAACTAAATATTTGATATAAATATTTGTAATTTTTATCAACAAAATTAAAATCTTTTTCATGAACGTCACAGGGATTGATAACATGATTATTATACCCTCATCAAAGAGATCATTACACATTCTTTTTTTTAATAATGATCCACACCTATTTGTCTACGGCGATCGCGAGTGTAATTTAAAAAGAAAAGATTCTGTTAAAAATAGCACAGCAGCGATCCCTACAGGGTTGCCACTGCATTTCTCATTAAACGTGTACAAGCAAGCGTCGCTCGCAATCCATCATTACGAACGGCTGAACGCGGACAGCCCTATAATTTCCCTCCTCCTCCAGTTCCCTCTTCCCTCCTCCCGTACGAGAGTAACGCCCCATCTATAATAAAAGAAGACGTCCGTACGAAATGAGTTTCGTCAAAAAACTTTATCGTTGCTGCATTTTATATTTGTGATGTTTGGTCGGAATTAAGTACTTTTTTGGTACTGTTCAAATGCAGAAAACTTAATGGCCATTATTTCAGGACTTTATTCAGGCACGGTCATGTGTACGTAGTAAGTAAATATTTAATGAGATGAGTAAATCTCAATTATTCAGTATAGTAAAATAAATAACATATGTAAATAAAAATGTAAAACAACGTGTTTCATCAATTTGTTTCATAGTTTATATTGTAAATACTTTATATTAGTTGACTTATTCTTTACAAAGGCAACCTAACATAGTACAATTTAGCAATCTGCTATCATTTTGTGAATGCTAAGTAAAATTAACATATGTAATAAAATCTAGGATAGGGGAAAAGTTAAAGCCAATACGTGGTCAGGTTTGAGAATTTAGATAGATTGTTTCCAAGAATAAGATCTCTTCACCATTCAGAGTAACCAGTGCTAAAGAAGTCAACGATTTTATGGCTATATTCTGAGAAAACATTATTAAATTGAACCGCTTTGTGCCTATCATCTATTTTTCTTTACATCATAATAAAATTCATTTTTAATTTACTTTATAACAACAGATAATATAATTAAATTTCAACCAAAGTCCACCTCTATCTTTTTATTCATGTGAAATTTCAACTAAAAAGAAAAAAAACCTCCAAGAACTGGTTCCTTGACGTGGCCGTTGTTTGTAAATGAATGGATTTAGGGGACGGGTTTAGTGGAAAACTTGTTTGCTTTTCTAGACGACTAGTGCGTAAGAGCATGGGTTCATTTCTTAACTACGCTTGCAAACTTCAAATCTTTGAGCAAAATTCATAACATTTTTAGTTTTATATTATTATGTAGTAGTATTATTTTGTAGCAAATGTTTATTTATTTAATACGATAGATGGCGATGGTGTAAATCAATAACTAGAAAATTAACATGCTTACTTTTGATTAAAAAAATGAATTCTATTTTAAAGTTTGTTAATTTTGTAATTTGTCTGAATTATTAATAAAAGTTATAATTTTTAAATATTTTAAAATGTTACTTGTGTCGGCAGACTTCAATGACTGCTTTGACTTAAAAGACTTAAATTAAAGCGCTTATAAAATCAAGTTAATATTATTTTTAACTCATATTATTCTTTTAATTGCCGTCAATTACTGTGTAATAATGTACGCGCATGCGCACCGGTGCTAAAAATTATCGATGCTCGCCTATCGATTATCGAGGCACAATCGATACTCGATAGTGGTGTCGTAATTGAGCCGGCGTTCATTTCACACTTCATCCTTTTAATAAACTCGTTCTGGTATTTCCTTCTTCCAATTAAAAACTCTATGAAT
>JAABKM020000030.1:6298934-6325928 GCA_016277805.2 Papilio aristodemus | reverse complement strand
GTATATCCAATAAATAAGTTCATTACACACATTAAAAACAATAGAATTAACCTTCATATATGAAATAATGAATTGAATCTTCATTAACCCATTTATATAAAAGGTACGATTTACGATACGCACAACACGTTCGTAGGTTCGAATCTGCAATTCGACTGTTGTCGTGGTTTATATTCTAGCACAGGTTAAACTTAGCTGGAATGGTTAAAAGAAATATTAATAAATTAATTTCTTTAATTAAAAAATGCTATTTGAATTTTATAAGTTGTTTGGCTCATGTGCCCAAAATATGAAATAAACGTTTTAATAATTTGAAAATGGAAATAGTATTTAGAATACAAACGGGATTTTGTACGTCTGTCAACTAAATTGTTCTAATATTACATACAACAAGAATCCAGCCAACGACCTCATCGCGGAATAAGCCTAGAGTATAAAAATATCTTCTCATAGGAACCGCTCAGCTAGTTTGGACCTTAACGTTTACCCGCAGAGTTCATTTTGCATTGCAAATTATAAATGAATAGGATCACATTAACTTGATTCGCGCGTAATACCCAATCATATTATACTATAAAAGAGTTATTCGATTAATTTCGCCGTATATATTATTTTGTTCGTTTTATTTTTACATTAAAGCAATCAAGCATCGCGGTTATAGAGTCATGTATCTGGGCGTAATTTGATTTTACACGTGTTATTGCGTAATAAATTTCATTATACACACTCATATTAATAGATATTTAGGTTAGAGCTATACCCCACCCAAGATCTGAGAAAGAATATTTGAAATGTCCATAGTTATTCTAATATCGAACGCGTTATAAAGGTTAAAAAGTAAGCTGATAGTTATATTTTTTATTTCTTTAAAAATTACAGACATAACTAAAATAAAATTATATTATTTAAATATGTGATAAAGATGACACCATATATAAGCCTCAAGATAAGTTTAACATGAGAGAAACTAATTTTAGACAGTTTCAGAATTTAATTAAAAACTACAAGTGCAATGAAACTGAAAATAAAGTTTTATAACATATAAACATATGAGCTCCTCTCAAATAATCCAGTAAACAGACAAATCGATTTTATCTTCTTCAATAAAGCTCATTATTATTACATTAAATAGAAGGCAAAAGTAATTTTAAAAAGTCATACGGCCCATCGATTATGAAATCCAAGATGCAAAGTCCCCGAGTAAAATGCGCAATTTATTTAATGCGCATTAAAATTTTATACTGGCAACCGTTATTATTGCAACCCAGAGTCGGAACGTTTGCATATCTAAGAGGCGGAATGAAAGGATGCGACTCGATTAAAAACGCTAACTGACTGTTAATTACTGGCAACCGATCGATTCTATTATTACTATTTTATCGAAAAAGGTTATTTTGATACTGGCAACATTTAACCGATGTATATGAAATTGCCGTCGTAAAAATTACATTAGCAGGTTTGTATTAATGTTCACGGAATATCGCAGAAAAAAATAAACAAACTACATTACTAATAATTTTCTAAAAAGTATGTTGGTAAGGACTAAATATTTTAAAAGCAATATAAATAGATACAATGAAATTTATGTCAGAAAATTTATCGTTGTGCGTCAAAAGTCATAAAATTAACTTTTACAATTACTTTAGTACTACTAAATAATAATAAATAATTACTTTACTTTAGATCATAGATTTCCAAATCCAATCACTTTCCTAACCATAGATAAATATTTGAAATGTCTATTCCATCTGATGACAAATAATCTAAATTTCCTCAGTAGTAGTCAGCAAAAAAAATATATATATATATATATATAATTTAAAAAAACGTAATATTCAAAGACGTTTCGTTCGGATCGCATACATTAGAGTTGGCAACTATGCAAATGTCGTGTTGGTATTAAGCTGTTAGTTTCCGTATGCAGATAATTGCACGGGTTTTTGTTCCCGTTTCATCCACTGCACGTATCTATCATACTTGGAATTCTTTTTGCGTCAAACAGGGATTGTAAGAGATGAAAGATCTGGAATAAATTTAGGTCAATAACAATTTGAGTAATGCAATAAAATTATGTGTCCTAAGCGAAATTCTGAAAATAACTTGGAATCTTTTTAGAAAAAGAGGTAACAATTATTTTGGTGACTTGCTTCTGACAGAACAGAGCTCTAGTGTTAAAATATTCCTGAGCTACAATTGCCTTTAAACCGCTTCTTTGTTCATTAATCTAAAAAAAAAAAACTTTTTTTATTTTCAAGTACGGTACCTGGCAGTGGGCTGCCTTAATAAACTGACTCTACTCTAATGGAAGTTACCAGGAGACTATATAAAAGCTAAAAGACAAAATGATAAAATAACCATTCCTTTCCGTAACATATTCAAACAAATTAAACAATTTAATATACCTATCGTATCTGAATTAGTTGTAGCTATGTATTTTATATAATAAAACGTCATTAAATATTATTAATTAAGATCTATATTTACATAAATTTGTCATATTTCAAAATCTACGCCACATCAATGGCGCATTATGACATAATTCAAACCGGTAATTACTTGAATGAAAAACTCAACAGATGAAATATAAATCTTTTAAAAATAACCAAAAATAAGTTTCGAAGACAGAGTTATGTTCCTGCATTAGCGTAGAGTCGCAATAAATAAAAAATGCAAATAATCTTACGCACCCGTGTAACCATTACGAGATTGTCAGAAACAAGAAAAGTGATTCACCTAAACCCACTTTTCTAGTTCTTTTCTACATCGTTGGTTGTAAGTCTGTCAGTCAGCCAGTCTGTCCCGGCGCTGCCGTTTTAAGTAAGCCAAAAATAATATACGAAAATTTGATGAGATTATAATTTCAAACCTGCTTTATAAAAGCATTATATATAACACTATGCTTTATTATTATCTACTAAAATTCATTTAATTCTATTCAAATATAGAATACATCTATTAAATATATTGTTTTTATTGCGAAGAAATCAAGAATTTAAGGTAGTTAGAAAAATTGTAATTGTGTGGTATACGTAATATTCTTTGCGTCGTTCTCACATAATTATCTAATTCCATTATAAAAGTTACAATCAACATTTTATTATAGTCATTTCAAAGCTACCAATTACTATTAAATATTATAGTTGAATAAAAATAAAAACCGCACTGAAAATATCCGAACGAATAACTAGACGTCATCTCATTCAAGATGGCGGCTTGCCACCGAGACACGCTGACAACTTTGGACGTGGCTTGCCACGTGCGAACTCGAGTAAATGACGTCTCGGATATAATTTCTAACAGGGATGTGAATAAAAGTTTTAAATTAAATAGAATTTTCTTATTAGTATAGTATTGACATTTGTAGATGTAAAAGTAGAAATAAATTGTACAATAAATGGAATGAATGCATAAAACTTGATGTCCGAATAACAAATAAACAAAATACATATAAACACCCCGGTGATCGATGTAATAAACTATCAATTAAGGGCATACCGACTCAAAAGAGCATGTTTCGCAACCCTAGGACGGTAAAAAGCAAATGGTGCAAGCGGTGGGAATGTATCAAGTAATGCAATCTTTTTGCTGGGTACATTAGCCGTCTATGTTAATATTGCCAACCGCGTCACATTCTGTGGGACATTCCTCCTACATTTATATTTACTGTGTTATAATAATTTTAATTATAAAAACCTCATATTTTATATGTTAATGAAATTAATGTGATTCGGTTTCGAAATTGTCTTTTACGCAAATATTAATCTAGACCAGGGCTTCTTAAACTGTGGGTCGCGACCCCCAGGGGGGTCGCGAGACTACTGAAAGGGGGTCGTAAAGATCTGATACTTTTCAATCATTATAAATAAAATTTTAAAATTAGTATACACACAACGTACAAGTATAAATACAAATAAAAATAGTGCGATATTACATCTACATCTACGGTTAATATATATTTCATTATATGGAATAGGGGGTCGTTTAAAATTTCCTAAGCTTGAAGGGGGTCGCTATATAAAAAAGTTTAAGAAGCCCTGATCTATAAGCACTATAAGCAATCTCGAATCCCTTTATATATAAATACTGCATATCTAATTCATTTGTATTAAATAGAGAAAAACCTTTTTTGGTAAAAATGATAAATTCATATAGCTTCCCGAGTACAACAATCGAAATTATTGTGGTAAGATGGTGTGAGGTGTGAGAGCTGGTGCACGGAGACCGAGTAGCTGCATGGATATGGCGCGGTTGCACGGTAAATAAAATACCGATTATCCGTACACAGTTTAATGTCACACAGCACAGTCTACACATAAAAAAGAAGGAGAAAGGTAAATACTGAGAAATACAAAAAAGGGCAGAAGTTACATAGAAAGTATAACGGAAATTCACGCTTTGTAAACGCGCAAGTCACAACGAAACTCACTGGTCGGCACTGTGTTATCCATTGAAACTTTCAGCGCTCGCGCCACGCACATCGTGAGTCCTAGTTGCTGCGATTCATGCGCACCAATTATATTTTAGATAACGCGCGCTGTCGACCAACCGGCAGCACCGATGTAGGCTATCAAGTTGACCCCTACATAAATATATATTAATAAACGAATTTTCATTATTAAATGTCTAGAATAAAATATTTTCCTGTATGAACTGGTAACCCCACATTACATTAAACAGTGAACATGCGCAGGAATAAGTTGGACGTAAACAGTACTCCGTAAGATGGAAGCGTCCAATAAAAGCAAAACTTATCAGCAAGCCCGTGATCACTGACGATCTTGCTATTTCAAAATTTAAAAATGTTAATTTACCTTAAATGGAACTCACATTGGACGATTGAGTTTTTTTTACAATGAAATCGACAGAAATCATTTGCATATTAAAATGAATATAGTACCAATATGTCGGATGCATGTGAAATAAATTTGAACAAATAAGATTTAAAAGAATTTCAATTAATTGAAAGATTTGCCGGTTGTTAAATAAATGTAATAAAAAACAAGATTGAGAATTTACCAAATGAAATCTGTTTTTTTTTTTCTATTTCTAAAATTAAAAAGATACTACTAATATTATCGACAAAGATGTCGGCACTTGTAAGCTATAAGCGTGTAATTTATCATTCATTAATTAATGTCAAATTCTTAAACTATTATTAATTACGCAAACTTAAAAGAAACCATAAAACATTCATTGTTTCGTTGACAACAACAATTTAATGCAATAAAATAATACCGTCGTTACACTTCTGCTGTTGTCGATGGACATTAATACCGAGTCTTATAAAACAGATAAAAAATATAAAAAGTCACACAAAGCCATCATAGACTTGTTTTAATCTGCACCGAGAATATAAAGCGCCTTATAAAATATGTGTCAAATAAATGAGCCGACCGCGCATAATCGATCAAGCGTTTTGCAACGCGGCGATATTATAAAAAGGGATTTGCCTTTTTAACAAAAAAAAATATACATTAGTCGAATATTCATGGACGCGACATTTCGTTTAATTACAACGTATTTGTAGCAAGGTTGACGAGTTTAAAAATGTCGCGATCTTCGATTTGTACGATCGAATGAAACAGATGTAAGTTATAACATTTCAATTCTTACGAGTGGGGGCTTTGACTGACAGCTATAGGGTCCAGACGGGGACAGCTTCGAGGCTTTTTACATGAGAACTAACCTTAGCAATGTTTTTTTTTTACCTTTTTAAAGTGTTAAAAACTGTTTTAAATCGAAACACTGTCTTACAGTAATAAAAGCACAAAAGTATTTCATCTTTGAAGTATATTTAGACATATTAAATTTCAAGGTGTATTCCATTGCAATAAAATCGACCTTACTGTCAGCGGGCGACCACACACGGTGCAATTATAATGTTGTAGGTACAAATATGTAGCCCGACATAAAACAAGAGAAATAATGTCCTATATTAATTATAGATTGTATCAATTTTGCCGGACGGTTTTTAATATTTAAAATCATATAAGTAACTAAGAATTGTTTATATGTTTGTATTTATAATACGAAACAATCCTTTTCATACTAGGAATAAAGCTTTGATTTGTATAATTTAAAATTTTAGTTTCTTTGGTAACTAAACCGAAGTAGCATTGATAAAACGCAGCAAATGTAAATTTATCAAACCTATGCTTGTACAAAATTATTATTATAAACAATTCATTATGATAACTTTCGATTTCTAAAATACTTTATATTGTTTTAAGTTTTATGAAAAAAATCGCGTGCTATTTCGATACACTTCGTTCACCGCCGACGTTGAAAGAGAAAACGAATGCACGTTACGAAAGTAAACATTGCAATTGCATTTACATAATGAGAGTGATCAGCGTCGTAAAAACGTTTCTTTACGAATACGTATAAAACCCACTAGCAATATTAAAAAAAAAACAACTGTCAATGTCATGTTGTAAATTGAAATTTACGCAATTTAAATTTGGCGGCAAACAGTAAATTATAGCGAAATTATATATAAAATGTCTGAAGGAATAAAAAATGTACATTAATTTGTGATTGTTTAACTTATCTTTACATTTTCAATATTCTGGTATAAATAATACAATTTTCTTATCACATTTTCATTTGAGCGTCTATTTGACTTATTTTTTCGATTTAACAAAAACATGTTACGGTGGAAACAAAATTTAAATAATTGTTACATGTTGCTGTTGTCTATTTAAATTTACTTCGTGAGCATTAGTGAATCGCTGCATTCTCTGATATTTATTTATCTCGAGGTTGCTCTTTTTTTAACTTGTTTACGACACCTAAAAGCTCGACCAGTTCTTAGCTGATAAAGTCGGTCCGCATATCAATGATAAGGTTTTTTTTCTAAATCGATCTGGAAGCTAAATGACACGTCGTACTCGCGCCCCATAAATTACGATTACATCATTAAGAATCGCGTGACTATGAACCATAAGCAAACGTGTCCTCGGATGTTTACGACCATTTAAGACTTTCCGCACTAATTTATCGAAGAGCACTAAATTAAAGATTCAGTAAGTAGTCATAGATAATACAACAAGCCATAGCAATGATTATCTCGAATAGTCTCAAAGTTTCAACATGCATAGATTAAATTTAAACAATCTTGAAAATCCAAACCGTGGAAGTTTAAAGCATACCAAAGTAAATATTTACAGAAACATTTCCGGAAGTTTAGCTTGACGTCAGTCGTCGAACATAAAAAAAATTGATAGAATGAGTGAAATTATATTTTTCAACTTAAGTGATTAAATACTAGACATTTTTGGCCACTCACTAAAAGCAGGACAGGTGAATAATTATAATATTGTTGTAGGCGACATTTTAAGGTCGAGTCATAGCTATAATGAAAAAAGTCTTATTGATCCTTAAAAATCAAACACAGTCGCAAACAAGGACTATTTTCTTTTTTACTTAAATAAGTGTCTGTCATGAACGTTTGATTTCACGTTTTTATCGCTCATCGAAATACTTTAAAAAAGGGTTTCACAGTGTAATTCACGATCATTATATGTGAATTTAATTATCGTATTATTAAGTGCTATTACAAATATATTCTCCAGTATCAGTTATAGTGCCGTATTAAAGGAAAATACATTATCCTGAGTCTTAATTATAACGCACATTAACGTCGGTATTAAATGGGAAATTTATAACTTACAACACCGTCAGCGGCTAAAAACAAAAATGTCAGTCGAGATGCACCTACGCACGCGAACACGCGGTAACCATGGCAACGCGCCGCCGCGGAATTCAAAATGGCCGGCGGGTATTATCACGTTATTGAACAACAAGCTTCAACCTGCGATTTCGACTACGTTACATTTTTTTTTTTGTTAATTAAGGCCGTGTAAAAGTTGTGTTCTTTTTAATTTTGCAAATTAGAAATAATTTAGAATTAATTAATACCTTTTTAATGTTTTTGTAAAATTAAATTTTATTGCACAATTAAATGAAGCAGCGATTACAAAATATCTCTCGCAATTATCTAACCATCGTTATCGAGCACTACAATAATCAGATTAATGCAAGCTGTTTGACAGCTCACTGAGAGCTTATTTCCGTTGAGTTGCCATGATACCACCGATCCGGATCCAATCCGGGAATGGCGCATTCCACCAGTGTGCAGAAATTACTACAGTTAATAATCAGGGACCGCATGTCAGTGTCTAAGTAATTTCCTATTAATAGTTGTAGTAACATGATAGAATTTCATAGTCTGCCGTTTAAAAATATGCTCGAATGTTGCCATATCATGGGAAGTATTTATTCATAGAATAAGGAAAAGTTATATTAAGGAATTTGTAACAAATTAATTTGGAAATCAAAATAATCTTAAGTAAGTATGAAATCTATGATCACTTTAAAAGCTGGTTTAGTTTTTATCTACTATACTTCGATGTAGTTCATTATCTATTTACTATATTGAACCCGATTATTACTTTTGATAAAAATCTACAAAGCAATTACATATGTAGCAATAATTTGTTACGCCTATCCAATAGTGTATGATCAAACTCCGGCGAAACATCGACTTTATTTCATAGGAAATAAGGCTTATATTTGTAGAAGTTTGATAGTAACAAACAAAACTGTGCTGTTGGAAGAAAACTATACAAATGGTATACGAATAATATAGTATTTAACAAAATGCAGTGGGAATTAGTTGCACCTCTGCCTACCCCTTAGAGAAGCACAGAGATGAGGTATTTTAATTAATAATACATATTTTGTGCTATATAATGCTATTTTATATCAAAATCGGAACTTTGCAATTAATTTTAGCATTTTTCTAATCAAATTCGGAAGGTTCCATGTGAATAATCCAATTTGATGTGCAAAAATACGCATTTTAAGTTTAATACTTTTATGTAATTATGCAAATAGCGATTTAACCATTCATATATTCATCTTATACCGAGAATTAATTTCCGCAACAATACTTAGGCATTAGTAGTCACCAACCATCGTATGCCATCACGTTTGTATTACCGATATCTCTAGTGGGGATAATCGAAAAAAATCAAATACGCTCTTGAACATTCGAATTATCTTTCAATTATTTGGAGTTAAATTCCGACTTAATTCTCGAAGAATCGCAGACTCTATTGCGTATTTTCTCCTCGAGCTCTAAGAACCGATTTCCAACGAATACAATCGAGAGATTCTAACAATCGAAACAATCGAAAACATCTCGCAATCGCATCACTGGCTCGTACGTGTCCCGGAGTACTATCTCAAGTTATCACGATCGGGTCCCGGCTTATCCGCTCCGTATATAAACAAAAGGTTATTTGCTACGGCAATTGTTCATTTTGGTTTTGTTACCAGTATTACAAGATAAAAGATTTTATAGCACTTTGTTGCATTTTAATCGGTCTATATTGAACTTAACAATCTAATATAGCTGAATTAAGTTACAGTAGAGATTTACGGATTAAAAAATTGTGATTTGTTTTCAACATGGTTACTTAGAAGTACTCACACGAATAGTTGATAATATTTGTGGAGCAATAATAGCCTATTGATTAAGAGTATATACGCGTACACTGAGTGACATTAGGGTTCGAATTAGTCATTTGTTGATAAAAATGTGAGAAGAGCTAACCAATGAAGGTTAAAATTACATTTTTTAATCAAATAAATAAATATAGATACTTAATGATAACAATCGCAGAATACAATCATTTAGGCTCATTCGATTCTTAATTCCCGTTGCTAATTCGTTTACAATACGACGATAACGTCGGTTCCTGAACGCGACCGAAAGCCGGGGGCGCCCGGGGCACCGAGCACTGTTTAATTTTCAATTTAGATCGCAATTTGCGATGCGTTCGACGCACGCCCAAACTCGCATCACCCGCTCGATAGATTTATGCGCACACTTACGCCATAGTACTATATTGTGCGCATATATTAAAAGAAATTAACTCGTATAAGTTATGAGTGAGTCGGATTTGTTCGATAAGGGTAATGAAAATTTTGGGAAGTTTTTTTTTTCCAATACCGACAAATTCGTCAGGTGCAGGCGTGGCAGAGACCCCGATGAAGATAAAGAGAATTGATCTGTCCTACGTGACTAATTGGCGGTCGGTTTTCGCGTTGTGTGCTTGTTTTATAGTAATTGAACGTCGGTAGAGCGATAGCGTTTGTAACGGGTCCGTTTAAATTACTTTTCTGGTTGCTAATTATAACGAATACCGCGCGCGGATAAAATCCATTACATTGATTTGATTTTAATAGGTTCTCATATCTTCGGCGGTATAATATCATGTTAATTCTTATTTAAACGCCCATCCTACTTTATATTGTTATGAAACAGTGATTTTTAACTTGATAAAAATACAATCTATGATTGACATTACATACTTACAAAATTAAAACTAATCCCTTAATAAATCACAGAACTTTGTATTTTGATTAATTTATTCGTATAAATAGATTTTATAATCGGGAAAAATAAGATTTTATAAGGTAAGGTAAATCTATGGATAAATGTATTCTAAAGTCTCAGGTCGTCATTCAATCAATCAGGAAATTAATCGTTATCAGCCGCATTCAATTATAACATCCGAAGTGTTTTAACAATCACACGTAATCAATCCTCGGCGTTGTCGTTTCGTACGACTCGCTCTGACACTGTGCCGACACTATCTCGGAGCGTCGCAGCGGTTTAATAAAATAACGCAAATTACCACGCACGCAAAATAGCCACTTTCTCTTGCAGCGATTTCGACTTTTATTTACGCTGACAGTTACGCTTAAATCGATTTTTTAATTACTTGTCATATAAGTTTACGGACGTCATATAAAAAGTCTTTTCCAATATGAATTTAAGATAAGTGCATGCACATAAACCATAAAGGCTTTTAAAACACACATTGAGTTAATATTGTTTCCGTACTATTATATAATAAATAAAATGTAAACACAATATGTAATTAAATAACATAGGTTTATACTAATAAGTTTGTCGAACACAATGAGACAATAAGCTCGCGACATATCATCGCGTCACATCTTCCGCTAGCTAAGGGCCGAAGGCAGTCGTTCTACGTCCCCATTACAATTGCAAATGCCCTAACACCTTACAAGTTCACAAGCGTAGAAACGTTGACAAGAGTTATTTGTTTTATTCACAATAGAACTTTAGAAAGCGATGCTTAGATTAAGAGGAATTAGACTTTGTCTGAATTTAGAACAGTAACTTACCTTTAAAATGCAGCTGCCCACGGCCTCGCTCTCCGAAACGGTCACGTTGTAGAAGGACTGGTCGAAGATCGGCTCGTTGTCGTTCACGTCCAACACGGTCACTAACAAAGTAGCGGTAGACGACAGCGGCGGCGTACCGCGATCGGTAGCCACCACCGTTAACTTTGGCATTGGATTCGTTTCACAATCAACACGAGAACGTGTCGTCACTAATCCCGAACGCTCATCGATAGCGAACCAATCCGACTGCGGTGTCGGTAATAACGAATACCTAATTTCCGAATTCTCCGCCTCGTCCGCATCCGACGCAGACACCTGGATGACGGGCGTACCGGGCGCGGCAGCTTCGGGCACACTTGTTTTATACACACTTTCCAAAAATACTGGAGGATTGTCGTTAATATCCGTCACGCGGAGACTGATGATACGCGACGCGTGTAACGGCGGCGAGCCTTTATCTGTAGCGACTACGTTTAGAGTATAAGTAGATCTAGATTCCCGATCCAACGGTAACGCAACTACAACTAAATAGATGATGTTATCGTGCGTGCGCAAATCGAAGTGTCCATCACCACCACTTAGCGTGACGTTTACATTAGCATATTCCGTTTTTGAATCCGGATCGTGCACGGATATTCTTGCCACGAATTCATCGAGCTGTGCAGATTCAGATATTTTTGGAGTCGCGTCATCGCTCAGAAATATGACGTCTATTGTAGGTTGATTATCATTCACGTCCGTAACTCGAATAGACACAAAAGCAGTCGTCTCCAACGGCTGTGCACCTTTGTCTCTAGCAACGACAACAAGTTCGTGTAGTTCTTTGGTCTCAAAATCCAAAGCCTTATTTACAGTAATCTCTCCCGTTTCAGGGTCTATCTTGAACATATTCTCCTTATCGCTTTGTCTTCTATTTATTGAGTATTCGATCAATCCGTTCTCTGCTGCGTCAGAGTCAGTTGCAAAAACTTTTAATACAGTCGTTCCTATTGTGGCATTTTCAGGTATTGTCGCAGAATATACACTTTCAGCAAAAACTGGAGGATTATCATTAACATCTAAGATTGTTATATTTACAGTCATAGTTCCTCTGAGCGGTGGCGTACCACCATCCAACGCTTCTATTACTAATTCATAATGGTCCGTGGTTTCCCTATCAAGAAATCCATTTATTTGTAAATCTAAATAAAGAACACCATCTAATTCCCTATGCGAGGACAATCTATACGCGTTTTCCGTATTGCCCGACACTATGTTATATCTTTGTGTATTGAAAACACCTAAATCCTGATCCCTCGCCGGATTCAGCTTTCTTTTAACGTCCCTAGGAGTATTTTCAGAAAACTCTACATTCATAACTGGCGTCGGAAAAGTTGGTGCGTTATCGTTTTCGTCCGAGACTCTGACAACGACACGGATATTATCACCGCTCGCCGGTATAGCCACGAGTGCATAATGATCTCTGTTCTCTCTGTCTAAAGGCACCCGGGTCCGTATCTCTCCGGTGTGAGGATCTATTTTGAGGTCGTCGTTGACGGCGCTGCCGGGGACTGGGACTATCGTGTAAGGGGGTGCGGCATCGGGAAGCTCATCTCCGAGATGCCCGACCAGCGTACCCGCACGGGCGTTCTCTCGTACTGTGAACTCCCGGACGTGCTCCGCCGCCGCGGCCACCACTAGCAACGTGATTACGCGCAACATGGCGCGTTTGTTCTTCTCACCGCTCGCACATCGTCACTCACACCTGAAATATAAAAATAACAATTATTGTAAACTACATCAATGCTTAAGTTATCAAGACAAATACATGCAAATCTAATCTTTCTTTATTGGTATCATAATTATTAAATACGTTGCAATTCATACCATGAAAAATAATTAAACTCTAAAAAGTTATTAAAAGAATTAAAAAATGTGATAGAAGCATATGTTTGAGACTTTAGAGACTTTATCGTTAAAATTAACCGATCATTGCTATTTAAAATGTCTTTGGGTCCTTCAAAAATAAAGTAGTGCTTGTGACAACGGTTTTTAAGAACTTTCGTGGGCGGCTAAAACCGTTTGCAATTTACTCCAAAAGCTAGTAGCAATGAATTTATTTAATCTTACTAAGTTAAAAGATATGACATCATTATTTCACGAATTCACATTAAAGTTTTTTGTAACCATTTCGTTAAACGGTATTTATACGCAACAACTATTATATTCAAGAAACCCCACCCTAACTCACACTATATTAGATTCTTATTACACTAGATATTGCCTAAATAGGCCACAGTGGGTGATATCAGATCAACCAAGTTTTTACTGTCGTAACAATTACATCACTTAAATGTGCACAGCGCCATCTTTGTTTATAACATGTAAATATGTCACCATGGGTTTTTAAACTTTTATGTTGAGATATTATTTTAGAAATACGAAGCCTAACCTTTAAATATCTTTCATTTTAACTTAAACTTTGTTGTTTAAGCAAAGATCAATTTACAATATTACGTTTACAGTTTGATAGTTTCTGAACTGTCGAGAAGTGCCACGTGTATAATGACAGTTTATAATGTGCCTGATCTGAATTAAATTGATGATATTCACAATCTGTCCTTGACATATACTTCATTTCTTGTTGAAAGCTTGCTTCAACAAGTTAACTTAAAGCTCCAGTGAGCCGTACCTGTTGTTGAAGTGAAAACATTTAACGCTTTTACTTTCTTGTATCAAGCAAATTTTTATAAAGAAAAAAACAACTGCAGACCGACTTTTACTACCGTACTTCATGTTTTTGTGTCTATGTATAGCTTTTAAGTTTGACAATCGTATGAAATAAAAATGACTAATAACATATTTGATAAACTTTAAACCTCTAATTAAAATATGCAAGATTGTTATTACAAAAGAAATAAGACGGCATATAACAAATTTATTATTAACAAGAAATATTCCTAACATCACTTATTATACACGAACGATATCCTTTCTCATTACTGAGTCTGACCCGAAACGAATAAAAAAATTAGCATATCGTGAACCCTTGTCAGTTTGTGCTGCTGCCTGTCTTTATTCATTTATTTATTTTAAACGTCTAAGTGGTGAGTTGCGAAATGTCTGAAACGCATTCGATGAATATAGGATGTGTCCAGATAAGTTGTAATGCTAAACGTGTCACGGAAGAATTAGTTTAGATGTTGAAATGACAGTACACGTTCTTTAAGACATAATTTTGATACTTGTACATTTATGACTTTCATATAAAACTATTTTTAAGTTTTAATGTACTATGTAAAACGCAATTTCTATATTCATCATTCATCTTTAACGCTACTGAAGTGGTTATGTTAAGGTTTAAGGATTCGTTGAATTTTGCGAGAAATATGAACATTTTGCGAGAAAAACTAGCTATGATGAAAAAAAAACAGTTTTTGATTTCTCGAATTTTAGGACAACAAATGTAATTCCTTAGTGCATACTATTTAGGCTGTAAATCTGACTTGTTAATCTGTGAATTTAGCTAATACTCAAAACAGTTATTATTTCTAATTATCGTATACTAAAAACAAAAAAAAAAAACAGTTTCATTCGAAAAATCAAATAGTAGCCGTAACTGGGTCAACTAGTTAATAGAGTTAAAATAATTTTTATACTGAGCCTCGTTAGTGAAAGTGTTAATTAACAATTCGATTCGTTTATCGTCGACAAAATAAACATTTCAATGCTTTGTTTTCTTGCATTGCTTCACTTTAATTTCTAATCAAATTAGAAAGTTAATTAGATTTTTACAGTTACAATCTCTAGTGTAAAGTTTTTTATAAAACTGAACCTGAAATCTCGACAAACTTTCGAAATTCACTTATTGCTAAAATATGAAAAAAAACTGTAATTATTTCTTGATTCATTATTATATTAATTATTTATTACATTTTGAAAATATTTCTTCATTTTTATTACCTTTACTTTCCTTATTGGTAAAACAATATTACGAGGTAGTAACAGAATCCAAAAAAATTCAACCTATTCCGCGAAAAACTTTATAAGAAGGTAAATATTTTAAAAATCAATTCTTTTGTTTCTTTTGGTAATGAACTGTACCAAGGAATGTTTTAACGATATTTCAAAAGGAAATGCCGTCTTGATTAGATCGCCGTAATTCATAGAGTTGTCATCGTTAGAGGACCGGTTGTGCTCATTCCGTATGTGGATTAGCATTCAATATTACTTCGATCTCAGCTACATAATATATCTATTATATAAACTATACTAGACAAACTTCAGGGTTTCGCACGAGTAATAGGGCCTTAATGAAAAAATATTTGTGACACAGTATTTCAATAAATTTACAAAACAAAAAATGTCTTATAGGAATCACTTCATTTCACCATTAAGGTGAAAGAGGAATGGAAATCAGTTGCAGTTATAAGACAACTTGAGTTTTGCAGACAAACGAGACGATTGAACTTTAACAATATGTAGTTATCAAAATATTTTTTTATTTGTATTATTTATAGAAGTATCAGATATAAAATTTATTTATCAAATTCTAATCACCATAAATATCGGTCATTATAATCTAAGGAAATTATGATGTTTATTAAAAATATTTTGATAATAATATCGAAAAAAGGTAAAAAAAAGTAAGCGTTAGCTAATTTCAATAACAGGAAATAAAATTATAATATGAAAAAAAATATGTAGATCTACGATAAGCTGACGTACGAAATGAATTTCTTAAAAACAATACGAATATTTTAAAATTTATATCTGGTAAACTAAACGTACCTAATTAAAATTTATAATTCAAGGAACTTTTAATTTATTCAAGTATGGACATATATGTGTGTAGAGGCATTTGTCTGAAAAATTTACTAATTATTAAAAATTAAAACGGTTCGGCAGGCGATATATCAAAATAAAACAAAATGGCCGACCACCTTAGCGTTTGTTACATAAATATTAGGATCTGTTAAATAGTAATACGCATTTATCATTCGCATAAAAACTTAAGGAATTATTGAAATAAAATTTTAAAAGATAAATGGGACTAAGATAATGAAGTAAAATACTATTCAAAGTTGATTTACATTAACCCCGTAAGTTATTAATTAAAATTCAAAAGATGGATATTTTATTATTTAGTAGAGATATGTAATGGCCTAATAATGTCTTAAAAGTTCATATGCTTTATATAAAAGCACTCTTATTTGACAAATAAATATTACATTTTTTAAAAACTTAATTACTCACGCCTTTATCCAAGAGAGGTCAGTAGAGTTTATAGATTTCCTAGCACACCTTTCTAGCTTCTACATTCATAAATCTCCGCATACATATTTATCGGTTATAGGTACTCTCATTACAACCATCTTTACTATGTAAATTTCCCGTTTTTCCTTGGAAATTTTTGTTTATAATGTGTTATAATAATCTGTGGACTATAGAATTAGAAATCAGAAAATATACTGCAACAGATGGTGATATAAGACGTGGGCAGATCAAACAAATAATATATTCTGGATCGATGAAATTTATGTACAAAATACTAATTTATTGAAATTACAGCAAATTGTAGGGCTGTTGAGACAACTGTTCATTTATTACCAATTAAATATGACTGCATATTTGCTTAAATTTCGTAAATCAGTACTATGGTTATTGGTTATTGGGCATTACAGATGAAAGCCATATAATTTTTTTTACATTCTAAAGAGAATCTGTATTATTTAATTAATTATTTATGATAATAACTTGGCGATATTTAACTTATGAAATGTATATTTTTTGCAAAATGTTTTGAATAACAAGCCATTTAAACCTTTGGCCTTTGAACGGCCGTAATATAATCTAGGAAAGGCAGACCCAGAAGACCAAAGGTCCGACGGTAAAAGTATCCGATTAAGTGACCGTAAAGCGTTGAAATTTAAAAAAAATGCCTTCTTAAACAATTCATATCAGAAAAGTCGCGAATCCGGCGCAAAAGAAGACGACTGTTTGCTGATATAACTTACTAAATGTTAAACTATTGTGTAATGTAAAAAACTAGATTTAATGTTTACATGAGTGTGCTAAAATTAAGCTAAATTTTTACACAGTTAGATTTAGAAAAGATTTTCATGTAAATATACCAAAGGAAATAATATATTATATAATTTGTTTTATACAACTGTAATTAAAAGACTCTGCCAAGATAACAACTATATCAATCTTATCTTGACTTTATACCTTACATATAACAAACATGCTAAATGATAACTTACACACGACATAAGACGGCAAGTACTTAATATGGCAACATTGAAGATTCTCATAAGTTGATAAGCAATCGTAAATCACCCACAATAAACCACTTACTCATGTAATTATTCCGTAATAAAAAAGGTTCATAGGCATACAATGTTCAATTTCGCGTCGTCAAAAGTACATAAGGCAAACAATAAGCACTTTACTGAAACCCCCCAACCTTGCTCGCACGTACAAAGACTAACCCGGTCTGTTTTGCATTGAATATGATTGTTATCGATCGATCCTTAGTACCTGTGTACCAACAGTGTGTGTGTCGCGATGGGAGGCGAGCAGAGATCATCGTAATAAAAATGTAAATTTTTTTTCTAATATCTATTACTTAATTAATATTAATTTTAATTCAAAATATACATTATGTTAAATCCGATATACGTAAAAATCTAACGTTTGGTAAAATAAATAAAAATAAAAATTGAGTCATTTTAATTCCAATGTAAAAAGTTACAAGCTAATGCCACAAAGGTTATTATATAAAAGGAACGTTATATAAGATTAAAAAAAAAACCTATCTAATACAGTGTTAAAAAGACGATTATTACGAGCGAAAACTAATAGCAAGTTGGCTGCAAGTACTCTTTCTGTTAAATAATAAATGATGCAGGCATTAACATTCAATGCTTATTTAACTGAATTTGAAGTACTCCAAAATTATAATGACATACTCGGAACATTAGCGCGTGGGCCTCGGCCCGCTGATTTTATTTGACTTTCCTTATTTTTATTACCGGCCAGCGTTTACACGTGAAATAAATTTCGTCAGTCGATTTATTTTATTCTTAATTCAAAAGAATTTAAGGATCGATTTATATTCGTGTTAGTTACATTTACAATCGATTTAACTAAAGATTTATGAACATTTCAAATGTAATCGATTTAGCTGGAATATAATCGAGTTACAGATCTTTATGGTGTCGAAAAATCAGTTATATTTTAAAATATGCTCTCACTTCAATGTAATCATATACAGTACGCGTATGTGGTGACCTCTTGTGGAAATGATAGAGTTTATTTAACAAATTTAAATTATTAAACATCTGTGAATATGTGAAACATTTTTTTTAAAACTGGTGATTTTATTAATACAAATAAGTCATAGCAACGTTCATTTCAGTACACTAACAAAAAACCTTTAAAAAAAAGTATACCAAATCGGGAAGACAACAGTATCAAGACAAAAGCTCCAAAAAACAGATTTATTTCGACTTCTTATCGCGATTTATTCACAACAAGAACCTAACACGACGCGACTGAATGACAATTTTATGTTTTAAAACAACACGACACATAAAAGATCGTCCCTTAAATTGTTCGAATAACCAAAATGACTTTTCGTATAAAGTAAGTTCCATGTTCATGTCAACAGTTCAAACGTTATTGTGTAATTTAGTTTAACATTCATCCCAAATTTTTTTTATTTCTTTTAACCCGGTATTACTTTACAGACTATTTCAATTATATCCTTTCAAAATAATGTTGAAATAATTTAAACTGTAATAAGTTTTTTAAGTCCTTCGTACACAGATGAAAATTATATAAGGATAATATTGCAGATAAGATTTATACAAGGAAATTAATATTTTAAAAATATACTCCGACGGTAACATAACATTGTGTAGTTCTCAGAAATAAAGATGATTGAAATTGACTGTAATCACTTTTAATCAGAAATCATTTAAACCTTTACAGGAGTTGATCAGTATAGGTTCAACCCAACGATATTTTTAATATAAAATAAAATTATGATAATATTCTTATTCATATATTTATTCAAATAATTTTCTATTTTACTTTAAACCACTGTCAATTATCCTCTAAGAATAACCATTAAATGTATTTATTAAAAGTAATTAGTAAATAATAATGTATAGAAGATACTAATAAATAATAACGTATGTAACTTAATACCAAAACTTAAGTTACTAGATTAGGTTTATAACTTTTTATATCTACTTGAATAATTTCGGTCAACAAGATTTTTTTTTAAAACTTTTATTTTACTATGACCAGGTTCATTTGACATACTTGTGTACATGTTATGTGTACTTAATCAGTAAAAAATGTCATTTGTTAATAATATTTCCTCCCATATGTAAAGTATTACTCTAAATTATCGTCAAACTTGTTTAGTCAAAAATACCGAAAGATAGCGAGGAAACGAATACGAACTTTATAATACCATTACTAAAAATATAAAAACGGTCCGATAAGTCTAAGATATAATGGCTTCGTACCATTTTTACATAATTAAGGGAACTTTTCTAATCTACATTTTTAAAGGAAAGAAGTTTCAGAATCCGATCAAATAAAATGAACTAATATATTACCTTCATAAGAATGAGGAAATAAATAGTAAAATAAGGAGTTTCTTTTTCTCAGCTATATCTCTCTGAAAAATCGTTTTACCTTTTTAATTTTTTATTAGAAAAAGATGCAAAGGGAAAGAAGATTAGAAAAAGACCTCCGGCAAATTACTTCGTGCTTATAGATTTATGTTTATACTAGATAAATCATAAGCTGTCTCTAATGGTGCGTATATTTTAATATGCCCGTTGTTTCGGAGCAAAGCCCACCGCCTTCCGATTGTTTCCTATCTTTAAATTGTTATAACGCATTCTCCATTATATTGTGCGGTTCCAACTATTCCCAGTTCGATTCCCGTTGCCGGCTGTTAGTGGTTTTTGTTCAGTGTTTCTTCAAATCACTTTCTTGTCAACGATTCTCTGTAATGATTGTTGTCAAGGAGGGTTATTCTCAAACGAAATGTTTAATATTATTTATTGTGTAATTATTTCTACCTTGTTTTAAAGAATTTTACCGTAACTTTGTTGTAAGTAAAAATATATATGTAACGTAGAACTATCATGACTTTATTTCTAAAACTGTTACTATCATTATTGTATATTTATAGCTTATTTGACGGTTTGCTCATATTTCACGTGTATTTCACAAAAAATGTAAATTTCAATATCAATTACAGTCAATAATCATAGATGTGTGGCTTAAGAAACAAGAAAGATTTATCTGAACCATTCAAAGTAATAATTCATATACTATCTTTCTGTGTCGCAGGTGTTACCGCTTGAATTCTATACTACATTACACTGTGTATTTCATGTGTACTATTATATAATTCTATTTAATTAATATTATTGGTGTTATTAAATATACGTATTTCCACTAATTTGTTTTAATTTTCAAATCGAATTAAAATAGAAATCAAGTTACACGGTATATCGTAACAACATCACAGGTGTATAATGAAACGAGAAACGAGGCGACGTTAAGAAACTCAAAGCTTCGAGCAAGTCGAGCTTTAGCAACACGTTCAGCTAACTTTCCCGCTAAGCTCGCGCCCTAAGCTCTGTCGAAACAAACATCGAAAGCGAACCAACCTCCAGAATCCTTAACACAACACAGTTTCGTTCACGAACATAATCAATTCTCTTTTTTTTTATCTCAACTTTTTTCGGAAATAGCTCGATACGTAGGAACACTAATACACAACTGATTGCAATTTCTTTGTTACTATCACTGCACTGCAATCCGAATACACGGTTTACGTTATATAAAGAATGTCGACACTTTTATGTTAACACTTTTGTTGAAAACGTGTTTTTGTGCGTTAAGTTTAGAGTCGCGACAGGGGCGGCCGGTCGCGGCCAAGTCACCGAAGGCACTAGCGCGCCCGCCGCGGTGGGGGGCGCTCTCCCCCTTCATAACAGGTTGTGCTCGGCGTTCGCATACCGTTTGAGCGCCAATTTCGTAGCTCCTCTGGATAGGGACGCCTGATCCGTTGAGGTAATGATAAAAGATAAAGCCTACGACGATTATATTATACACGTTCCATATAACTGTATTTTTTTATATGTAATTAAATTTATAAAAGTTATTATCATGAAAAAAATTATTACTATTAAATTTAAAAGTGCTAATTTAAAAATTATTCCTAAATCAATGTTAACCACGTATTAACACTAAAAATCTGTTAATTTGTACTTGCTGAACAATATTAACACAAGATATGTATACTAATGTAATAAAGCTGAAGTTTATATATTTACACGCACTTTGGAAGAACTTTCTTAGGTATTGGTAGAGAGAGTGCCGCAGATTTCGGAACTACCAATTGCCTTTAAAAAATGTATGGTCATAGACTATAACCATCTTGAAAGCAGTGTTTACTTTATACAAATAAAAGATTTCAACGCGTGAGAGATATTGAGACAGAGAAGCTTTGGCTGCTGCCGTCTAAGTACAAAAGTTTGTTAAAACTATCCAAAAAAAATTAGGCTTGATAAGCCTAAATAATACGTCAACTAGATTTTTTTAATAAATTTTGTTATTATTTTTAAAAATATCTCGAACTCTATGAACAACAAGCATGAAAACAATGTAAGTATAGTTCAAAATGTCATCAATATGTACATTGAAGTACACTTACACGGCACCTTATTCTAAATGATGAAGATATTGCAAAAGAACGAGTGCGCATGCGCCTGCGCGTGCTAGCACTTACATTGTTGCCCGCAATCGCGATGCAGTGGAGCTTCAATTTAATTTACAATCACAGCCCTCTATTGTGATTGCGGGAAGTATGCGATCGTTCAGACGCCTTACTGCTTTAATATAACAGAGCATTTTGCAAGATATGTTAATGAAGTAAAAATTTTAATATTAAAATCCTTTAAAAATTTTAGCAGTCATCACATAAATAAAAGAATTATCGAAAAATACTTAGAATTTCATTACTGATTAGATTTGAATGCACTAGTTGTACCTCTGCCTACCCCTTTGGGGAATAAAAATAGTGAATTTTATCAATTTTTTTTTTTGTCATCATTTTATTATAATTCTTGTTAAGTGTTTAATATTACAGGCATTATTCTTTACTTGATGAAATGGCACAGCTACTCGTTTGTATATTCCTAAATCAGGTAAGTTGGTATACATAAATGAAAAGTTCCGATTGACTGAAACCGGCTTAATTCCATTTAATCATTTCCTTAGTCTATCCAGTTTTCTGTCTAAAAAAGGCAGGCAATATATCTTTACACTTTATTTACTTCTTGTATACCAGAGTAGTTACCGACTTAATATCAGGTGAATTACTCGTGTCTGCTGCTAGAAAACCTTTTGTATTTATGTACTTTTGTTCAAATGTTTGTAAATTTGATGATTGCTACAAATATATGAATATTGTTTAGCTTTTTGGAATACACTGATACATTTTTAATTACTTGACATTGTTTAAGACAATTTCAAGCAATTAAAAAATCAGTGTGGGTCATGTACATGGTCTGGGTACATTTTATTCATAAAGCATCAAACCTATTGAGGTTTGATGCTTTATGAATAAAATGTACCCAAAAAAGTATGAACTTAATAGAATAAATATACAAAAGAATGCAAGCATGCATTCCATCAATGGAAATAATATATAATTTAATATGAAACATTGGGGTTGTCATAAAAACTTTACTCAATAATAGTAGATGTTTATTTACACTAGAGATGGCTGTAGACTGCTAATATATATATGCTTGTTTACAGATCTATAGATATTATTTCTACACATATTGTATTTGTAACAAGTGAATTTAAGAGTAATAATAGATTCCTTTTAAATGGTAGTCTCTAGAAAAACATGTATTACATACACAAACTGTAACAATCCATTTATGTGACAATATTATTCTTAAAACATTTTTTTTATATAAAACAGTCAATACACTGTACATAATCCATCATGTTTATATAAATCTACATCAAACACCATTAAATTCAAAATTAAATGGAATATTAGGCCAATACATCGGGTGATCTTTGTCAGTTTCATTAATAAATTGTGATTGGATTGCAACTTCTAAAGCTGAAATTCTTTGCCAGCGTCTCCCATATAACTCTTTCAATTTTTGTTCTTTCTCTTCCGAAGTTTCTAATTTCTCCTCTTGTATCGATTTCATTTCTTCCTCTTCATTTTTCGCTTTCAAAAGCTCTCTCTCCCTCCTAGCATCTTCTTTATATTTTGCATTTGAAGCTAAAAACTGTATAAATTCTTCACTTACTTCGAAGTCCATTTCATCAGCACATTCTTCGTATGTTTCAACCTCGTCGTCGTCGTTTTCCTCCGACTCTCCTGGTTCAGAACATTCATTTGTATCAATTTCAGAATTCACATAGTCATCGACGACATAATGGTTCTTTTGAATAACATCATGCAAAACTTTATTTTCGTACTGTAAGCTAATAGCCTTTGCTTTCCAATACGCTAGCTGATGTTTCAATTGCCATGTTGAGGCTACGGTGAAATTTTCCGCCCATAAACTCATTGATATGGATAGCTTTGAATTCTTTCTTTTAATATCTTTTCGTCCAGGTTTTCGGTTACCACCAGACTTTTTCCTACGCTTTTTTCGCGGTTTTTTGTGACCCACTCCTGTCGCACAATTTATTTGAGTAACTTTGTCGGGTAATTGTTGTTGCATCGTTTTGAGCTCTGATCGCTGTCAAAATTGTCAAACTGTGTCTAATGTGTAAGTTGAGCTAAAACTTATCGATTTTATACAAATATACTTTTAAATGACTATATTGTATTTCACATATTATTATGATATTTTTCTTTCTTGATTGTGTGTTTGAATATTGTTTTAGTTTATCATATAATCTGAACAAATTACATGAAATTTTAGAACATCTTGGTTCGACGAATGCTATTCCAGAGTCATTTAAGTATTCCTATCGTAGATTCGTAACATTTATATAATACTTTTTAAGTTGATTTTCTCTTTACTTCAACCTATGAAGGCAGGGTATCTAACATTAACTCATATTAACATTGAAGCTTATCATTAGCTTTTGTTATTAATGCAAATCAAATGATCGAGTAAATAAAAAAAATTAGAGCTCTAATTTAAGTTAATTTGCAGATTGTGGTTATAAGTATAACCCAAGTCAATCTTAACATGTCCCAACCAGTTAAGTTTTATTGTTTAAAACTTATACGATTTAGCTGCGTTAGCTCTTATTCCTTTAGCTACTAGCTAGGGTCAGGCTGGTATATTCGAACAGTATATGCTCATAACCTAAGCTAATACAATACTATAAAGGGTTTTACATTTGTTTTTTTATTATCTTTAATTTTCTTATTATTTAGTCTTTGATGTTATTCTGATTTTATTTTCTACTTATAACTACGTCAATTATGACATTTGCTGTCATAATAAAATCAATAACATTGTTTTTGATCAACAATTAATCAAAACATTTAATTCACCATGAATCGTTGCCGCACATGTTTAGGTAGCGACAAAGAGATGAGGCACATTCACACAAAAATTTCTATTGCTGGTGAATGTGTTCGTTTGTCAGACATATTATTACATTTTTACAGTTACAAGGTAAATACTATAATGTAATAGAAAACACTTAATTACTAACGTTTTATTTATAAATTTACATTAATCTAGATATTTTTTATAGATATCTGAAGAAGCACAATTACCGGAGACCATTTGCATAAACTGCGTTCATCAACTTAGCATAACTTATTCATTTAAAATTTTAATAGAATCAAGTGCGAAAACACTGGCTGAAAGCGTTCTTTTAGAATCAACGAATGATCATTACGATTGTGGATTAGAATCGGATGATCATGTCAAAGATGTACAGAAGTATCATAAAAAGAAAAAGTTAACGAAAATTAAAAACCTTACAGCAAACTATAATTGTGAATCTAACAACTTGTACTGTGTTGAATGTAAACAGGAATTTAATTCAGCTAAGGTCTTACATGAGCACTGTTTAAATAATCATACTGTAAAAAACATCATAGGTAGAGAATGTGAATATTGTAATGAGAAATTTGAAGATTTTCGTTCATTAGTTCTGCATAGAAAGTTACACTTAAAACCATATTTATGTGAAAACTGTTGGGAGGGTTTTTACAATGTCAATGATTTAAAAACTCATTTCTGTCAACCGAATGTGAATAATAAAGAAAAAAATAAATCAGAAAAAAATTTACGACAATGTGACCAATGTGGTAAATCTTACCCACCAAGCTACATCAGAATTCATATGTTAACTCATAGCAATGATCGGCCGTACAGTTGTAAGTACTGTCCAAAAAGATTCAAGGTCCCCGGTGGGTTACATTCACATATACTCTGGAATCACAAGAGAGTTAGAAATCATAAATGTGAAGTTTGTAATGCTACATTTATCTCCTCAAGTTCTCGCAGTTCACATATACGTAAGAGTCATCTAAAAGAAAAGAAATATGGATGTGAAAATTGCGGGAAGAGATTCTTTTCAAAGTCAGAATTGCAGAGACATTCTTTAACACATACTGGAGTCAAAAACTTTCACTGTCACTTGTGTGTCAAATCCTACCAAACAAGGTATGGCTTGAATGTACATTTAAAATCACATTCAGTATGTAATGAATAACTTTAAGTATAATTTTTTTATAAAGCCGACATACATTTGGAGTACAATTTTAAAAAACTGTAATGGATGAATTCACATTCCATGTGAACCCCAGGATAGACATATACCCAGAACCTTGACCTTTGTGTGGTTTTTTGTGTCACACACATACTAGACTCGACTGGAAAAAAAAAGTTGCTACAATAGCAAATTTTTTTTATTAATCAGTTATTTGACCAAATAAATGAGTGTCCTTTTCTTATAAGTTCTAGTCATAACTTATTTCAAGACACAGTTTCTCTTGTGAAATTGAAATAATTTATTAATAAGGTTTAAATTATTGCAGATAATAACTAAAGGTAGTTACATTTATTTTAAACATAAAAATAAGTTACTATATCTTTATAGTTTTATTTATTATTTGACCAACACATATAGTTTACTAGGAGTCACTGAACCCAAGACCTCAGCAAAGTAATGTGTGTTTGCAACTCTATGCACATCAGAACTTATGCCTGATAAGGTGATAGGCTCGCCCCATTATAAGACAGCAAAACATACGGCGAATGTGGCTACACTACTCGTACCTCTGCCTACCCCTTTTGGGAGCACAGGAATTATTAATAAATAATATAAAACAGTGGCAGGTACGAAAACTTTAATAACTATAAGTATATAAACATAAGACCTAAATACAAGATACATTTAGTGCTGCCATCACAATAAATGAAAAATGTTAACAATCATAAAAATTTATTAATATCAAGAATACCAACACTTAACAAGGACATCGTAATGACAGTTTAAAAACAGCAAATTTATTAATATATGAAATTGCTGTTTGTAAATATTTATTATTAAAATAAAAAAAAAAACGAAAACATAGAAATGGCATAACTTAAAATTTGTGATCTTTAAACGTCAAAATAAAGAATATTTAGGGAAAAACAGTCAAAGGAAATACTCACAATAAGCCAATATAAAAATACAACAGTAATTACGACCTGCATTAGATTTGTAAAAATTGACAATTTTGCACCAATCGTAGTATCT
>JAABKM020000030.1:6273749-6293649 GCA_016277805.2 Papilio aristodemus | reverse complement strand
AAACAATATATAGGAAAACAAAAATAATTATGATCATTATGACTATATTATTTAACTGAAACTAGAAATTAATCGATGTAAGGTAAAACTAACTAAAAATGAAACTACTATATGTATTTAATGTATTTTTGATAATCTACATATAGTAAACATTTTTTATATAAATAACTATTTATATCTAATTTTGTTAGTAGGTTTATGTAATACACCATTGAAGGTTTCATACATAAAATATTATTTAATACACTAAGATGAAGCTATTCTATGAAAGCTTTCAAATAACACTCACCACTAGCACTTTCTGTACCATGTTTGCAATAAAACATACAAAATCATTTACACAAACCCCAGATTAAATTGACAGCCCCAAAATAAACTACCCTAAATCATTAGCAAAGCATCAAACTAAGGTCCTTCCCAAAGATCTATTAGTGATTGGCAGTTAGTGGGTTTATTTAAGACATTGATATGGCTTGGATACTTCATATCACAAAATACTAACTGATATTGTAGAAAAATATATGGATAGAAATTGGAAAGTTATTACAGTTATAAAAAATATAAAATTTAATTTAATTTATTAGTTTTATTAAAAATACCTACCAATATCAGTAAGTTTAGAAAATGCCTCCATTGTTGTTTCGTAAGGTCGCTGTCTCAAATTAGAGACCAAACTCCAAACAACATCAGTGGGGTTCTCTGTAAATATGTCCAATTCCGCAAATGATTTGTTTAAAACCTGTGTCTCTTTATTTGGTTCCACAACAACGTATGTGTTTTTATCATGTCTCGCTTTGGCAGTTTTAACATGATTCTTTAGATATGCTACGAAGATTTCTGCATTTCCGTGTTGGAAATAGAAAGACATTTGCCAGACACCTGGTTTTGTCGAAAACTGCATCTGTTGATTGTTTCGAGAGACACGGAATGTTTTAAGTTCATTCAACGGTATCCTGATTATGCGAGCTCGGATTGTTGCGTAGTCCGATGTCATATTACCACTTAGCGTTCGTTGGCGACGACCTGAAAGAAAAGTCGGAAATAACATTATATCACGTATACCAATATAAAAAATATTTTTAAGTTGTTAAGTTATTCAGAAGTGTTGCAGTGTGAACGCCATCGAATCTAAACTTTAAAAAAACAGAATGCCATAAGTATATCACTTTTATAGTATAATCAAATAGAATTTATATTAAATATGCCAGGGGTGGCCAACCGAACGATCGCGATGGACCGGTCAATTTTAGTCGATCGCGTGCATGTCTTGACTTATGGCAACATACACGGAATTAACTGATTTATTACATATGAAATCATAAAATGTCTATTTACGCGTGCCTCTGATTTGAGTTAATAAATATTTTTAACAATTACTCATGTTATTTTAATTTCCCTGGACAAGTCGATCGCAATACATTTTTCAAATAAAAAGTCAATCTTACGTATACAAAAGTTGGCTATCCCTGAAATAGGCGACAGGCGGTTAGCTAGCCTTATAGATGTCATATATTTTTATTCACACACCATAGGCACCGCCAGTGGCCGAAAAGTCACTTATAAAATTGCCGAAAATATTAAGAGGCTCATTATAATTTCGTAAGCAGTAACAGCAACTTTTTGGCAACTACAACCTGAGACTAGTAAGATGGCTGACCATGTTCTCATTTGCAGGTTAATGTCCTAGTTAGGTCTCATACACAGTGTGTGTACGAACAAGGGCAAACTTGACTTCATTTACTTGAATTGATAAAGCACCAAAAAAATTTAAAAAATAAAGATACTATTGTAATGTTTATCAAAATAAGAGAACATTTGAAACAGTATTTGTTACATTAAATATATATACACTCACCAATAGTATTGACAACTGCCCATTCCTGGTCTTGGGTATCAGAGTCAATTGTGATCAAATCATTTGGACGCCACTCAATACATTTAGTGCTATCTGCATTCTGTACTATGCAAAGCATTCCAATGGAGTTGAGTTCGTTGATAGAACGCCCAATACATGCCTTGAGTAGTACTCCATCTTGTGTAAATAGATCCTGAAATTATTAAATTATTAAAAAAAACATACCTCACGCCTGTATACCCCAAAGCGGTAGGCAGTGGTGCAACTCAGTGCACGTACAATTCGAGCCTATCGCCATATTGGGCATAAATTCCAAATTCCGTGCTTACTTTTTCTTATTTATTGTATCAGTAATTTAAAACATTGATGCTTACGGCCAACACTACAGTGAATTTCCACATTCCAATTAGTAAGAAAAATATGGCCCATGTTAGTTTGATAGAATTCAATTTATTAATACTTAATAACTACTTTTTTCATCACAAAGCAACAAATCTTACGATATTAACAGTAGTGGGCCGTTTTCCGCAACTCCAAGACTAGCGCGTATTTTCCGTGTTACAATATTAATATAAATAAAGGAAAGCCTATTCATAAAATTATTACTATTTACCTTTTTTAGATATTACACAGACAAATAATACTATTTTAGAGCATTACTATGAATTTTACCACATTTGTAAAGTTTAAATGAAACAACATGAAGGCTGTTTATTGAACTACTTACTTATATAGTTGTTAAAACAATTATACTACCGCAGACAATGGTTATCTGGATTGATTTATATGCAATTCCAATAAGATTACTTCAAAGGAGTACCTTTGACTAAAATATTAAAAATCTACGAACAAAGAAGGTATTGCGAAATATTTTTTATAATTTAGTTTAATAATTGTTAGGTAACTATAATTATATTCATTGAATCGTAATGACCAAACAATGCATCCTAAATATTCAAATATTTCTACAGAGAAATAAAGAAACTATTCTTAAAATTGTAAATAATACAAAAAGGTAAATAAATAGACTAGCACTGACGTATGTGACGCAGTTATTCCCACTAAATGAACATTAATTCTTAAAAACGTAATACATCAACCGACGATGAATTACAAGGTCGGAATTATGTAGCAAAATTAAACAATGATACTATCGAGGAAAAAGTTACTCACTTTACACTGTTCAGGGAGATCTTCAACTGAACTTGAGGACATTTTATTTACAGTGCATAAACCAAAATAATTTGAACCGGCAAACTCAATCGAGTCGATATATCACTTATTTCGAATTTAATCCATATTTTGTATTATTTTCGTGAATGGTAAACAATGAAGCACAGTTAGAACTTAAAAAGAAAAGAATAAAAAACTTTAAGCATAAATATGTCGTAGATTGAATATGCTAAGGTTGCCCTACCACTTTTAAATGGCGATAACATAATTTCCTTAATATCGAATTTTGTTCATGAATGCAACGAATAATCGCTAATTTTCTTCATAAAAAACGTGAAAAAACTTAACTTATTTGATTGTAAATATCCGTATTATATCTTCTTTGTGGTGCGTCCTCTTTAAATTTACTGTCAAACTGTCAAGCTATTAATATTTAATAATACATAATTGCAACAAAATCGATGTCATATCTATTGACCAACTATTGACTTTTTAAAGACTTGATAACTTGACTATAAATTATTTTTTTGAATGGAATGGAATTGAATGGAACTTTTCAAACTTATTCATGTGACTGGCAGCATTAGAAAATCCTCTTCTTCCACTCAAAATTGTCAACGTCAATCAAATGTCAAGTTTGTTGGCATTTGGGTCAGTGGACGCCGTTTATGTATTTATTTTTGTATAAATCCAGTTATTTAAAAACAGATCATTGAATACACATTCTGGGATACAATAATTAAGTCATACCATCGTGTACCATAACTTTTATTTCATACTGCAATAAAATGACAAATCTCGATGTAAGTGTTGATTTTTAATATCATATAAATATCGCATTAAAAAATTTAAACATTTGATGGACACAGATTGTATTTCTTGCGTGAATATCAACTATGCTATGTACTAAATCTAATTTAAAATTAAATTAAATGTCAATGAACTAAGGACCTGTCTTTATAAATAAAACTAATAAATTTGCTATTATTTCTATAGCCCTGTTGGTCTAACGGTTATATGTTAAACCAAGACTATAATATTGTCGCATTTCTACACATAGATAAAATACTTGGAGACTGAATGTGATTTATGTGTTTTTACACTATAACCTTAAAAAGAATTCTGTTCCTAAAACAACATTATGTATTTTGTGTAAGATATTTCGATAGTATTCTTATTTTTCCCTTTTATCTATTATGTGACTACATTTAATCTCAAATAATAGTAGCAACAACAACTACATGGTAAGAAGGAATCCATGGCAAACTTTTAATAACCACTTTATATATTTTCCTTTTTGCTATCAGGCATCAATATCATGAAATGACCATATTAATATTTATGCTGTCATGGCTTTATATATTTACCTTTTTGTTTCTTTTATTTAAGTGGTTTAACAATTAAAGTAAATTTATAGATGTGTCACTGTTTATATACTCCAAGCCAAAGTTAACATTGTCCTTTATACCAGTATATAATCACTTCCAGGTCAGTAACAGCAGTACAGATAGCAGCTCTGGGTCCACGTCGGACTCAAGCAGCAGTGGGAGCTCTTCAACCAGCTCTGGGTCTGGCTCTAGCAGTTCTGACTCAGAGTCCTCGACTTCTGAGACTCCAGCAGCAACTGCCGCAACTGTCCCACCTAAATCACCTACAAAACCAATCGAAGAGGCAAAGAAAAAAGAAGAACAGAAGCCAAGGCGATCATCAAAGACAAAGACATCATCCAGTGAAGAGGAAGCTGCTAAGCCAGCAAGTCCAAAAGTCGCACCCCCACGACGAAGGCTCTCAACTAAATCAAAGGCTGCCACAGCTGTGCTTGCTAAAACAAAACCTGCACCTCGTATTACAACAGGTGCAAAAGCCAAAGCTATTTCGAAAACGATACCTAAATCACAACCAAAAGCAGATAATACTTCAAAAAAGAAAAGCATATTCTCCCCTGATAATAGTTCCGAATCTGAATCAGAGAATAAAGATAAACCAAAACCGAGTCCAAAGGATTCTCCAACAAATAAAAAGATCACAAGAAAGTCAAGTGATGAAAAGGAAACTCCTGCACAACCTATAGTCCCACCCAGAGAAGAAACTATTGTTAAAGAGAATGCTAAAAGAAGAAGTAGTAGAAACAGTGGACCACCAGCAAAGAAAGCAGTAGAAGATAAAAGTGCGTCATCATGTTCATCTAGTCAGTCATCTGTCGAATCAGTGTCTTCAGAGAGTGACAGTGAGCCAACCTCCAAGAAAGACAATGCTAAAGCTGCAAAAACAAAACTGGCAGCAACAAATAAGGTAAAAGAAGCAGACCTACAGAAAATAATTTTGCCAGAGGAGAGGCCTATGTCCAGCAGTGAATTAATGAAGGATGCTATGATGATGATATTAACTTATGTGATCTACAAACAAAATTGGTTTTAACAATTATAACACTTGAATATTCTGTCAAATCTTAGAATGCCAATAAATGTATGTTTGAATTAGGAACTTATGGTTCTTAGTTTAATCTGTGAAGTTAATTGAAAGAGCCATCTTATCTTAAACGATGGCTCCTTATACACATACATGGTAGTAAATAGTACACATGTGGTAAGGAGGAGGAGGAGGAAGGAGAATAGTCTTTTAGATTACAGTGTCAATAAAAATAACAGAGGTATAATAGAAGACAACCTGTTAACTATTTCAGCATCAAGACACAGCGACGAAAGGCAGCGAGGCCGGGGAGTCGGCAGCGTTGGGCGCGGTGCCCAGGAAGCTGACCAGGTCGTTCTCGGCGCGCGCCAGCCGGCTGGCGACCGCGGCGCGCCCGGCCCACACCGACACTGACTCTGACGCCGATGACAAGAATGACAAAATGTGAGGGTTATACTGTTATTGGTTATTTGTATTTTTGTGTCCATTAAAGGTAGGCTATCAGCAAATCATTTGTTTATGGCAGATGTCTATGGGTAGCGGTTCAACTAATATTCAAGACATTTTCTGTCTATTTGTTATGTTGGAGAGGGAACCTTAAATGTTATGTATAATTTAATAATATTCTACAGCAAAGACATAAAGAAGAACTTCAAGGGCCGTCCGCCCGCGGTGCCGCGGTCCCCCGTGGTGGCGGACACGGCGCCGGTGATGCCGTCAGAGCGGTGCTGTCCAGTCAGAGGCTGCGACTCCACCGGACATTTGGGTAAGGTCGGTTTAGAAATGTATGCCTGCATCTGAATTTTCTATATCCTTGTAATTTTTTTATGCATAGAAGGATGGATTTGTGTGAATGATTGTGAAAACGTGGGTAGCAACAAACACCATCCTCCACAGTATACCGGTATGTATTACCTTTTGGTTGTTGCAGGCGGCAAAGCCCGCCGTCACTTCACGTGGGACGCGTGCCCCGTGTACCACAACGTGACGGCGGCGTGGTGCGTGGCGGCGGGCGAGGAGCGCGCGGCCGCCAGCGCCGCCCGCCGCCGCGCGCTCGCCGCGCTGCAGCAGCGCCCGCGCGCCATGCCCACCATAGAGCAGCGCGCCTACCAGCTCAAGGTCAAGGTACGTGTACCAAAGGAAATTGAGAAATTTCCCCCAAATTACCTGACTCTGATATACTGAAAAAATAAGTCCTGGACTGACTGTCTTGAGGGTCTTATCTCGCTTCCTGTCTGATCCGATTTCCTCGATGTATCTTTCATTTTATATGATCAGGATCTGCGGTCGAAATGGAAAGGCAGTCAGGAACTACGCGAGAAGTTGGCGGCGTCCAGCGAGGAGATGACGGACGAGAGGGAGCCCGTGCTGGAGGGCTTCGCTCCGGACTACGACCTGCGGCTGTTCCGCGAGGCGCAGGCCCTCGCCGCCATCAAGATAGAGGAGGAGCTGGGAGACCTGCCTTCTGATAAGGGCACCAGGTGTGGAAAGATATTAAAACTAATTATATTACATCTGACAATAGAATTCATAAGACAATAGATAGCAAGAGATGACTTTAGAGTTATCAGCTATTCGTTGGAGCTTAGTCTAGCTGGTCAAAGAGAGGAAGGGATTTGAAATTCCCTTCTTCTCTTATTCTTACACAAAGACTGACGGCGGCTTGTAAATCTTAAAAATATGTATGGTAAAGTAATAAGGTAATCTGTTTCGCCATCAGATACGTAGTGATGGGCAAGTACATGATGGAGGTGTGGTACCAGTCGCCGTACCCGGGGGACGCGGCGCGCGTGCCGCGGCTGTTCGTGTGCGAGTTCTGTCTGGGACACCACAAGTGCGCAGCGGGCGCGGCGCGGCACCGCACCAAGTGCGTCTGGAGACACCCGCCGGGAGACGAGGTCACTGTCACCTGTCACCTGTCAGCTGCCTGCAGCCTGCACCCAGTTTACAGATTTTAACATTTACCCATATGTACCTATAATGGAAAACCATTTTGCATCCCCCCTACTCTCAGTCTGATCTTATAAAGTTTCACAAGGTATAAAATAAAATAAATTGTTTTGTTAGGTGTACCGCAAAGACAACCTGAGCGTGTGGCAGGTGGACGGGCGAAAGCACAAGCAGTACTGCCAGCAGCTCTGCCTGCTCGCCAAATTCTTCCTGGACCACAAGACGCTATACTACGACGTGGAGCCCTTCCTCTTCTACGTCATGACCTGCGCCGACGAGGAGGGCTGCCATATAGTCGGCTACTTCAGTAAGGTAAATCGAAATTGCTACTCAGAAAAAAAATTATCTCTAACATATAAAGGTATAATTTATTATATGGTGTTTTTTATAATTACAATTGATTGATTGCAATTATTACGCAACAAATATTTTAGTACTTACGACTAATCAGAATAAAAAATAATTTAAAAAATTGAGAATAACGCCATCTAGTTGAATATTAAACAACTTCAGTTTACTTTGACTACATTTGATGTCGCTGTAAACCAAAGTGCGTCTTGGCCTCTGACAGTATTGTCGATCCCCGCTCCCGCGCCATCTTACGTCAGTCGGACGTAACTTTAAATGACAATTCCACGAACGGAGCCTGGATTCCTCTTAGTTCATCGAAGGCGACACTGCCTTAGCCTACGGCTAAAAAAAAATTATCAGGCGATATACTGGTTGTAAAGGAAAAAGTTACGTCTTGAAGTTGACCATTCATTTTACATTTTTAGTTTTCGGGAATAAATGAAAATAATTTCAGTTTGTACACAGGGCTAAGATAAAGCTAACTTTGTTCAATATGCATAATGTATTACTATTTAAGCAAACTAGAATAAATTATACCAAAATTCTGTAATTGAATACAGTAAAAAAGTTTTGAATTTTAATTAAATGAAATAAAAACAAGATAAAGCCATAAAAAAACTTTAAAAAAATGATAAACTTTTTAACCTGTACGAACTGAGTAGAAATCGTAGCTGACATTTGAGACCTACGCAAAGCGGACTCGACTGTACGTAGGTCGCGTACTACGTATCCATTGAGCGTCGCGTCAGCTGTGGGGTCGTCGACCGGCGGGGGCGGGACACACCCCCAGCGCCCCTCTCCCTCACACACACACACACACCCTCACCCTCACCCCGCCCTCTGCGCAAGGACCGCGCACGTTCCTAAAGTACGGCCCGCTGTTTAGGGTTCAGCTTTACAATGGTTCATCGGTTCACGTGTTTTGAAATGTTAACACTTAATAATTACGTGATATTTGTTCGATTAAGTTTGTTTTGTATTTTATTTGGTTATAAAATTGTACTGTTGGTTATAAAAAAAACTATAGAAGTCTGTTATCATTTGTTCATCCGTTTCTTTTTTTTTTTTGCAACTTTAATTTGTTATTATACTTATCGGAAAATTCTCGTTCGTATCCATGAAATATCTTGGAAACGTCCTCACTATTAAGAATTTCGACCAGAGAACAAGAGAAATATCAATCCCGGTCAAATTGAGCGTCTCTCCTTCTCCCCTTGAATACGTTCTGCTTTTAACATTACTCAAGGTTCAGAAAATAGATGTCATTGTATGGTATAATAATAAAAATTCTGTATATTTTTTTATACTTTCATAAGAAACATTTGATTAAAGTTTTCATGATAATGATGAAATCAACGGAGAACCACAAAAAAAAACTGCAATAGAAATAGTGAATGCAGTGGTTTCAATTACACAGTCGTTGGTTCGACAAGTTTAATCGCTTTTTGTCGCTCGCAAAATTGGATTATTCGAGAGCACACGGTAGACGACGTCCTGTCTACCTGCGGGCGGTAGGGCGGCGATGGAACCAGTCTGTCTATTCCGGAAGTTTCCAGACTTATTGGATATTAAGAGAAATTCTTTGACGTCCGTTAAACTTTAACATTATTTCGAAAATTAATCATTTAAGGGACGTTTCATCAGCCCTGGTCAGCTAGAGTTGCTAACTAATGACAAAATAGTTTGTCTAACTATAAACTGAGAGATGTTACATTCAAGCCTGGAAAAAAGGTTTCATTCATTCAACAACCAAATAAATGTTGTAATAGGAGCATTGTTAACATTTTTACGTGTCTAAAAATGTCATTATAAGTGTTGTAAAAAACTATATAAGTCAAATTTTCAAGCGTAATTCACTTAAGTATATTCTGCCATAAAATTGTCAACACGCACAGAACAACTCGTTTTGTAAACAATGGCTTCTAAAGCTATTTCGCATGCGAAAGGGGTGTTTGGGTCTCGGAAAATGATGGCCATCACTTTATTACTATTTCTGCAAAAATTAGTTATTCATATACAATATTAAATGATAATAAAAGAATTTCGTAGTAATAATATGTCCAAAACACATTTGTAATTTAAACTTCCCTGCCGCTTGATAATTCAGTGCTCCTCAGGAGTTTGCATATCACTCCGACATGAGTATTGCCAGTTAGTCAGGAGTTTCTCCAACCCGTATCATATTTCCCATTGAATTCGCAATTTTCTTTACTCATATTCAGCGTCTGAAATAGGCACACCGTTACCTTTCTAGACTAATTTTCGACTGAAAGAAATCTCTTCGTCTTATTTAATTTAATAATAAAGGCTTCGTGTGAAATGTTAAATATGCACTGTACGGAAAAAAAAGTATATTTTATGAAAATTCATGTTTTATTAAAATCATCCAGATCTCTCAAAGGAAGTTTACAAACAGTTCATTTTCAATTTAAAGTTCAAATGAATAAAGTTCAAAGTCGTATACCAGCATAATTACTCTTTCATTTACTACGTTCACTACAGCCTACGGCGTAGCGTAGTGCTACGCTCTTGACGTAACCGTGGCGGCTCGTAGGCCCTCTACGCCGTAGTAGAGGCGTGGCTTTTTTCTTGTAAATGAAAGTAAGCTATACTGACATATCTAGCATGAAATCATATTGCGAACTATTTAAAATTAACGAATCTGAATGTATTATGTCATTTAAGAATATTTTCCTAAATTTTCGTTATATTATGTTTGACATTTGAATCCAAAGATTACTATATATAGGCATATATAGGCAATTTGAAGGTTGTAGATTAACATATTATTTTAAATTACCTTTATTTTAATAAAGGTATAAACTACTCTAACAAAGAAAAGAGTAGATCATTATTATAAGCTAAAACCTCACTAATCGTATTAAGTAAACATAATGAAAACAACTTTTTATCTATTTAACTTAAACAAATATTATATATATCAAATACTACCAAATTGTAAATAGTTAAAATAAACGATTCGACAAACACACCCCGGATATCCGTGTGCCCGCCACGGCCATCGACCCCCGACGTCTCGACGGACGGACGTCTCTAAATTTATGTATACTTTACATTTCTTACTCACCGTTCAAGTTGCGAACACTGAGAGGACAATACTAGTCTAAGAAGTTTGTTTCACACAGCCTGTGTTTGCTTTAGATTGTTCCATATTTATTTCATTTTAATTCAAAGGCAATGGCTATCTAGACTGTCATTCGTTTATTCATAAATAAATATTAATTTAGGCGTATAAAATTTTGAAAGAAAAAATTAAGAATTTCTATTTGACACAAACCTTAGCTTATATAACCTTAGCTTCTCTTGTTCAAATTTAAAAACTGCTGGCTGTCTTTTACGAGGCGGTACAGTTGGGTGGCACTAACAATTCCTGTCCACTCTGTGATGTAACTGAGCCAAGATTTTTTCCGCCCATCAACACTTCTTTTACCAGCGACTTTTCCTATCAAGATGAGTTGAAGAAGTTCGTATCTCTCGTTCCTAACCACGTGACAGATACAATACTTTTCTCATCTCGACGAAACTGCAACAGTTCGCGTTTTTGACTGATTCGACGTAATATCTCCTTCAACACTCTTTTAATTCATTAAATATTAACACATAATTAAACATTAAAATGGTTGTAAGCAATATCACTATCAAAGTAAATAAATTATAAAGAATTTGATTGAAACGCGTTTAATTCATCTATATTTATAAGGAGTTTTGAACTACAGTTGAAGAAAGAAAAATGCTTACGCGACAGCATCAGCTGATGCATTATATGAATGAATATATAAAGACCGATTCGACCGGAAAATATCATATAATTAGTATCACTGTATCGTAATCATCGTTACTCCATAATCTAACTTTATTATAAACTGCCGTAAAATTGTGAACTGAGGGAAGTTTTACAATTTAACGTAATTCGTAAGCTATCCATGTCTAATTTTTTGAGGTTTTGGAAATATAGTCTTTATTTATGTATATTGATTTATAATATATATAAATCATTATCTGCATACTTCCTTCTTAGTTTATATTGTAATAAATAAAATTCAGTTAAAAAAAAAGAAAAGTGGAGGTTATTTTTAAAATTCTTGTAAAATAAATGTATTCGTGCATGGTGACGATTATCTTTCTACGTCCTCTTATAGTCAGTATATCCGTATTCTGTAACTAAAATAACCTGAAACGAACTTTAAACTTATAACAGTTAATAACTTTAAATTTGACACTAAAACAAAATTATCATCTGTTCGAGCAAACAAAGCGGCGAGACGTCTGCACATGAGGTATGCCTGAACGTTTGCAACTTTCTGCCCTCCAGTCCAGACGCGCCCGCCCGCCCTGCCGTCTGCGGGGGTACCAGGTCGACGAACTGCACGCCCGCCGGCTCGGTACTTCCCCGGTTATAAATATATAGAGCTTTGATCACAACAAATATGTAGTAACACACGATTCGTTACTATACACAAAAAAAGCAACAGACTATGACTGTATTTACGTGTGTAATTCTTGCATACAAACAAATTACTAGCTAAAGCATTCTGTACAGTACCTTACTCGCTTATAATGTAGATTTGCTTTGTAGTAACCCTCTCTAAACCAATGCTGATCTGAAAAATCTTGTTGGAACATGTTTAAAAAAGCAAGAAAAAAAAACCCATGACATTTCATTTCCCATAAACAATAGTCCCATGTAAACATTAGTCATTTTAATTTAATACATAACTTATTAATTAAAACGTCAAGCGTGAAATAAAAGTTTACAAATAATTTAAAAAACAACGTGCACAGAAGTGTTTTCACAATTAAAAAGTTGTTTCCGTCGAGTTTGTCTAGCATGGTAAATGTTAAAACCACATACAATAACAACAGATTAAAAAAAACTTTGTGTATTTAAAAAAATAACAAGAACAAAAAAGGCAGTATTACACGTGACATCGGGGATTCTCGCTCCCGCCCACCCCCCGTGACAATTTACGGATGTAAACACGGGCGTAGACGTCTAGACATCTCGGGTGTAACGCAATAAATCCAGCCGGTTCATTCCGAGGGCCTTCATTATACTGGCGCTGGCGACCCCGCGGGCTCTGTTCGAACCAAATTGAAAAGTCTAGTGTCGCTCTATACGATCGGATAGCTTTTTAGCCAGTTGACAAACAAAGGTATTTGTAAAACAATTTTTAAACCCAAATTTCTCCGTCGTTTTCAGTGTTCCGTTTGTCGGATTCATTTGATTATTTTAACGGAGGTTTTATTATATTATTTAGTAAAAGAGGGAATGTTGATCATGCTGGTTGAAGTGTCTTTAAATTATTGTCGTAACCTAAAGTCACAGTTAATACGAAAGATATTCTTAATTAAATTGTGAATTAACTTATAGCGAACATCATTTAAACATTAATATTTATAGCCTATTGCTCGCTGGTATAGAGACGGCACACAGCTTAGGCGACCTACCACAAATAAGAATATATTACCAGAGTCAAACATTTTGGAAGAAGATTATAGAGCATGTGGCTATAAAATTTGCGTATTTGGAAATCACTGAATATATTTACAATAAAATATAAGTCACATCAAAACCATTAGATTGTCTGCCAAATTTATCGAACTTCACCACAGTCGTTTCCTATTTAGTGCTATCGTTTCAATATAATATAATGTAATACTAGGTCGAGGAAAATAAACGACAATTTTTTTTCGGGTTTCAGTGATTTTACCGCACCATTCTTTCATTCTCTATTGTACAATCTTTCTCCTAAATCTTGTCACTGGTAAGTGTATGTACTAGTAACTTTTACTATTTTAAAAACGAATAGTGACAGAAATCCTCGTAAAATATTCTTTTTTAAATTAATTTTACCATTACATTACCAATAGATATTGCTTACCGACAAGTATGGCCGAATCTTTAACCATTAAGAGTGAAGAGTTATAAAATAAAGCAAAACAAGTAATAAAACTTATGCATTTCCCAATATCGGCGTACGGAGATCAAAGCGAACGGGGTCATAACCCCCCTGTCTGCGGGCAGTGCCGTGCAAACAGCAGACTGTAACCAGTGCGAGAGACTGTATGTTTTGTTTGCATCTGTTATTTGATTGAATTTTTAAACTGATTTCACTGACACATCGATATATTGAAGTGATTACCAACATTTTACTGAAATCAAATCATGTTTACAATAAACAGATATCGAATTTATCTAAAAAAAATACTGGTTCTAATGATAAAGTCGTCGCTAATGTTGCTTCGGGCAGTAGGTAGCTCTCGGACCTAAGCTAAGCAGCTATGTCCAACGTGTTTTCAAAATAATCAACGATCTAACAAAGATTTAAAAATAACTAAAGTTTGACAGCACAATCATCCACTAATAAATAACAGTAGTAAGTCTAGGAGGACAACTTTCATATTCTAATCTCATTTTTTCTTTACAGGAGAAGAATTCGTTCCTAAACTACAACGTCTCTTGTATTCTCACTCTCCCGCCGTACCAGAGGCAAGGTTACGGAAGGTTGCTCATCGACTTTAGTGAGTATATCTCTTGTTATTTTTATTATGATGTTTTGATCATTAAAGGCAGCTAGTGGGAGTGATAAACATTTACTGAAAGAAGTACATGAAGCCTGAAATATTAGGCATAAGCGCATTTACTTTACACAGGAATAGGTATTCTTGTTTCAAAAATAATATTGTAATCAAATTGCGGTGACTGTTTTAAAGTTGTCTACTAATGTATTTAGAGGGAGTGTGGGCAAGATGGTTTAGGATTATTGTCTAGACTAGGCATCCCGTGCGCGGCGCTCACCCCGCCCCTGTCTCCCCTAAGGGTCGGAGAAACCTCTTACCTTGCGCCGTTTATTTTTTGATAATATTAAACTATGCCTGAGCCGGGACACATCTCAGTGTCTCATTCCATCGTGTTATTTATTTATTTGACACTTAAAAACTAGATTAACTAAGAAGTACTTTACACAATATAAATACAGCCTAAATAATTAAAAAAGACAAAGATGTGTAAATGGGAACTTCTTAAAAAGCTGTTTATCAAACGAAAATACTAAATTTTCAAGTCTACTTACTAACAAACGTGATTATTTACAATGTGAACGAGTGTAAACAAATCATACATAATTAACTATGTAACCTATACTATATAAGCACAGTTCATGGGGCGCGCGGGCGGCACAAATTGCGTGAACTTTGATGCGTGCGAAAATGGCGGTCACGTATTTTTTGTGAGTCGTCAACCTGCGAGCGTTCGACGTCGCTCACCTGAGCGGTCAACGTAGCTCGGGGTGGGTTTGTTTTGCCCCCGCGGGAGGGGCTCGTCGCGACGCCGCGGACGTCGACCCGACAACGATCGATGCACTGCAGTATAGATCGGTCTACCGTCTAGACTCCCCCCCGAAGAGGGGGCGCAGGGGCCGCGCGGCCGCGAGACTTAACGGACGAATTGTAGATGCGAGGAATTTTGATGGCCAAGTTAATTATTTGTTTCGGCGACAGTCTAGGTGTTTGCTCGTTTGGGCCCCCTCGCGCGATAATTGGATGTTCGCAACTAATACGCACACAACTTCGCCGAACGTCTAATCCCGCATTCTCGTTAAAATGTTAATTGAGAACCAACTTCAATATAATGTGTTGTGATATACATTAGATGTACATAGAAAATATCCTTTCAAGAAATACTTATATCACATGGAATTCATCGCATATATAATAAGTTAGTGGTTCTTGACAAATGTGATTGTATCCCATTATTATTGTAGTATATTAAAGGCTGTCATAAAAAAGTTAATAATAATACAAAAGTAGTAACTATTGCCTTCCGTGTAAGCATCTTACCTCCGGGAGGTTAACGGCTTAGCTATAATTTTCTGAGTTCTAGCTCTAACAGTAGATATCCCGAGGATAATGGATAGACTGGACCTACAAAAGTTTGTCGAAAATTCTTATAATGTGGCCTATCTATAAAAATCAAACCAAAGTATTTTATAAAGGAATGAGATGACATGGCAGGGAAATGTCATGTGCAACTTTCTCACGGTTCTTAGCAGGATGATGCGAGGATTTTACACTGTAACTCCCTACCGTCTTTAAGTCCGCGTCAAAAGATATGATTTTATGTTAAATGCAGTTCAAATCAATTTGATACTTAACCGGATTATTAAGATGTATTCTGAACTAACACGTATCTTAATATGCCGGTCTGCTCCGGAATGTTTCTTTACAAAATATTTATTCTATATATGTTACAAGAGTACCTACTTCATTTAAATCATGTTTGTTTTTACGTTGTCAAAATTTGATATGGGTTTTTCTTAATATGGTTTTTTTTATAAGCATCTACTTACATTCCTTGATAAGTCCACAACACAGCGCTTGGCAAAATATGATAGCCGTGTCACTGATATTTCTCACATCTTTTACTTTGAAAACTTGTCTCTCGAGTTCCCGACATCGGTTGTAACGTGCACCGACATCGCAAGATTTATTTATTCAAAGGGCCGCTTATAGCTGTTTGATATGTTACGACTTCGGGTCTTAATACGAATTGACACTGACATTTCGCCAGTTTCGCAACTGTTAATATGTACTTAAACATTTTTATTTATTGTACTACGTTTTTTATAAACGTGTAGTTTATGTATAGATTATTACAAGTGAATTTAGAGGAATTTAACGTCCTTTTATCTGTTGTTTTCAAACTAGTGTAGATTAAGTGGTACTAGTTATTATGGAATCATGTAGCGTAGATTATAAAAATGAATTGATTTGAAAAATGTACAAGTTTTGTATTTTTTCCTTTCAGTATTTTAGTAAAGGCGGCTTTATTGAAAAAAAAATACCTGACGCCTTTATTCATGACAGTGTCATGAAATATGTTTTCTGTATCTGTTCTAACTTGAAGCACGGAATTTGAAGGAAAATTTTAAGTCGATAGATGGACAGAGTAAAGTGATTTCACAACAATTACATGTTTGCCCAGGGCGACAGTCTCTCAAGTTTGCATGTTCTGAACGTTGCGGAGGTTTGGTCTGTGCGAGTAACTTTATTGTAAGCATTGTATACAAATTATAGTTTGCAGATTTGTGTCTCAACTTTGTAAATGTGATATGATATGTATGCTATTAAATACTGGAATCAATTTTCTTGTATGTACTTGTTTAGTTTTTTTTAATAAGAAAATGTTAAGTAATTCGCGAAGAAATTATTTTTAATGTGATTAAAAAACGTAGTATTTTAGTTTTTCATACATTTGTTGAAAAACTAGACGACAGTAGTTACGAAGAGACTACTTTCTACGTTTTAATTTCCTAATTTAACTCTTTGGCTATTGAATAGTTAAAGGATAAAATTTCTCCATTTTACATTTAATAATTTTCTATATATCGATCAACCAGGTTATCTACTAACAAAAGTGGAGGGCAAAGTGGGCTCCCCTGAGACGCCCCTCTCAGATCTCGGCCTGATATCGTATCGGTCGTACTGGAAGGAGGCTCTGTTGAAGAGGCTCTGCACGGCCACCGGACCCTCGCTTTGCATCAGAGATCTCAGCAAGGACTTGGCGATAGCATCCTCCGATATCGTCTCTACGCTACAGGAGCGGGGCCTTATGAAATATTGGAAAGGAAAACATATAGTACTGAAAAAACAGGTAATTTTATAACGATCCATTCGTATGATATATGATAACATCGGAACCTAATTTAATAGTTTTTGTTGATAGTAGTTTAGTAAAAGTTAATTCTAAAAAGAATGAGACTGAGACACTATGTAATATAATACGACAGGAGGTATTGGAAGAAGTGACTCGACGTGCCGAGCGCGCGCGGTGCGTGGACGCGGCGTGCCTGCGGTGGTGGGCGGGCGCCACGCCGCGCTGACGCCGCGCCCCGGCGCGGGGGGCGCGCGCTCGGGGCATCCCCGGGGTCGAGGGCCAGGCCCGCCGGGCCCCGCGCCTCCGCCGCCCGCGCCGCCCGCCCAGCAGTGCGGCGCGCGCGCTTCTCTAGCACATCGCGCCCTCCGCGCCGCCCTCGCCCCGCGCCGCAGCCGCGCGCGCCCCTCCCTCCTGGTGCTACCCGGTCACGAGACGTGGCCAGCTATGCGCGACTCTACACCTACCTGAAGCCGGGCCACAAATCCATGAGTACGATACCGCGTAAGTTCATGACAGTAGACAGATGACCGCGAGGGGTCTCCGGGACTGTTCGTGCCTCCAGTGCCAAATATGAAGTCGATTACCTCGACCTTCCGTAACCCGATCACCAATATTCGTCCACACGAAGGCTTGAGTCATTTTAACAGTGGATGTTTGTACTGGCGACCTCTAGACATTAAACTATGATGTAGTCTTTTAATAAAATCAAAATTAGACATATGTTACAAAATATTGTTCTCCATTTATCAAATCTCATGTGACACTGCTAAAATCTACTATTAATTTTCTAAAACTTGAAATTTGTTTAATAGATTGCTGCAGTGCATTCGGTTCATAGATTTTCATGTATAACTTACATTTATAATTGAATCGCACAGTTTTTGAATGAGATTAGACTCCGGTCTATTTGTTTTACATTAAAAATGTTTTTAAGAATGTGCGTATTGTCTATGGTCTTATGACGACTCGCTACTAAATTTTTTAAGAATGGTTTTAATTCTTCAACATAACACTTTTAATTTTAACTTGAAAGTAAGAGCAGGATTGTTTATTCATATCTGAAATTGTGAACTCTACATTAATACGAAAATAATATTAAAATTGTAAATATTAACATGTACATATAAATGACAAGAGATTTATAATTGTTGACAAAGTTATCTAGCAAATTTTAGGTTAATTTAGCAAAGGTTAAATTTATATCTGTCAGTTCAGCTTGATTTTTCTCAAACTGTTATTTTGTCGGAAACATATAAAAATAAAAAAAATTAAACATATGTTTCTAACAAAATATCGATTTGAAAAAAAAAATCTAGATTAAATCAATTTTGACAGATACACAATCCAGAGACAAAATCTGTCAAAATTTAAAACGATTATCAGTAATTATTAAATAAGTATGTTGATACTAGATGCGTATTTATAATTGTAAATAAAAATGTACATATTATCCTAAGCAATGTCTTTTTGTGAGATGAAAAGTTTTGTTTGACCTTGTTGAAAATGTCATTGAACTCGAAAGGAATGGTAATGTGTGACTAGTTATAATAATAATTCTAAATAATTCCATAAAAAATCAGTATATTTAGTATGTAAGTTCTGTAAATATGTTGTGAAAAATATGTTAAATATTAAATATATAATATTGTATTATAAAAAAGTACTTAATACTTGTTAAAGTTATCGTTTGTACTGGAACCATAGAGAGAAAATGGACGACGCGAATGTACGAATAATATTTTGACTCTAGTTGCATACACATTAACAGTGATGATTGTATATTTATCATTACAACTGTCATTTTGATTTGTCTTTATGTCGAATTCATTTCATTGACACCGTGCTGGTTGATGAAATTGTCATTGAGCGTTGATACAATCGGTGAAGAAAAAAACAAACATAAAAACACCCTGTAGAATTCAATATTCACAATTTTTATGGATATTGAAGAATTACCTGCAACATAAAAGTAAATTCATAAATGTAGGGTAATTGTAAACGTACCCAATTATTGTGACAATTCATTTTTGCACTAGCGAGTATATTTTTCGTGGATGTTTGTCTATTATCCTTATTAAAATGATTCCAAGATGGCGCCCACCTGTCAAAAAATTTGACAAGTAGGCGCCATATTGTTGATTTATTTGTTCAAACAAAATAAGGACATTCTCCTAGAAAAGAGGAATGTTTAGTTATATTTATTTGTAGACTGTTCGTGAATGTATGTGATATTTGTAAATATAACAGCCAGAGAACGTATTAAACGTACGGTGACGTAAGGTTAGGGTAGTTGTACATTTGTAAATAATATATTGTATTTAGGTAAGAAACATTGAAAATGCAGCAAACAGAAAAAGTGTTTTTGTACTTTTTATATTTAAATAGTTTGCCATAAGCATCAGAGTATGTTTATGGATGACTTTTATCTTATTTTCTTACGAAATGAATGAAATTGCATACAATTTTATATTTGTAAAGTTATTATT
>JAABKM020000030.1:5839125-5870018 GCA_016277805.2 Papilio aristodemus | reverse complement strand
GTGTGTGTGTGCGTGTGTGTGCGCGTGTGCGTGCGTGCGTGCGTGCGTGCGTGTGTGCGTGCGTGCTTGCGTGCGTGCGTGCGTGCGTGCGTGTGTGTGTGTAAAGTTCTATCTACTTCAATTCTGGGATTGACATTCTTACATATATATATATTGTAAGGGTTTCTTTGTAACGCGGTCGAACGCGAACGACCTTTTCGTGTCTAATAACAGAATTTAAATTTATTTATTTCTTTTCAGGGTAAAAGAACAAAATACACTTTTATAAACAAAAGTCCTGACTCGTCCGGGTAATCGACATTTGACAAGGGTAACCCGTCACCTGTGCTGGGGTTACATTAAAATCTCTTACAGTCAGTAGCATTTTGATATATTGTATTTCTAAACAAAGGGTTGACAATAAAGAAAAAAATATGCAGCATTATTTTCCGCTAGCATACTATAGTTTTATTAAATATTCACATTAAAATGTTATTCATCACTGGTAAAGATAAGTCTTTGTAGTCTGCAAACATAAATGCCTCCTAGATTTATAAACTCAAGGAGCAAGTGAAACGTAATACTGGCATATAAATTGACTAGCATCGTTTATTTATTTAAGTAAAGTAGATGTATTAATAATTTTAAATTCAGCTTAATTAATTAATTTTAGAGGTCCCCTACCTATTCACGTCTCTATGCTTCCCATATCTTATTGTCTACTCCATTAGAATGCTGACAATGCATCTTTAACTGTTTTTGTGGGTGATAACAACAATAAATGTATTGGTGACTTTGCTGTAGGCGGAATCAACAACTACCGAACGTGAGATCAGTCGCAAGAAGCAAAGTGTTCCGTAAAACATATTGCGTTGGTTTATCATTTTACACGCCCATAGCGCGTCAAATGTTTAGGAAAATTACATATACACGATGCCTTACTCATTTTCCAGTCAAATAGAACCTGATGGAAAAAGCACAGGGTAATTTTCTTAATTTTTTTACAGCAGAATGTACAACCATTTATATAAAGGCAACTTCAAATCCGTTTAATGAAATGGTTAGTAAGTCTATTTACTAGATACATGAAGTTTTAAGCGAATACATTAATACAGAATTGTACAGTTGCTTAGTTTGAGTTTTATTAAGAAAACAACATTCTTCTTCATTGTTATTAAGATTTCATAGGGCAAGAAAACTATATGAAAGTTGTTTAATAAAAGTAAAAGATAACAAGGGCTTAAGAGTAAATCTGTTAAAATATGCGCTCCTCATAATAAATTAGGTTTCGCAAGAAAACCGTTTTAATGGAGCACGTAAATAGAACAAAAACTAAAGCTTTACCCTGTAAATGTAATTATTAAATGAAACGGCAAACTCTTTGTGAGAGAAGAGAACATTTTATTAAGTTAAGGTTGGATAATAAAGTAAAATAACAATGTGTTCAAAGAAAGAATGATGTTCTTAAACGTAGCGACGGGTTATGGGAATGTTCTAAAATATAACTTTTCAATTTTGAACATTTTGGTTCATTTCTAGATAACCAAATTCAGTTAAAACTTTAACGGTGTTACATAACTTGCTTCTAGCGACTGCTAATTTAGAAAACATCTTCTGCTTTTTTGATATTTTAAATCATCATTATCATTATAAAAATTAAATTATTTTATCATCATTATTTTAAGTAAACGGTCAATAATATTTCAACATTAATTCTTTTTCAATCGAGAAATAATAAATAATGCAGGATGAAACTTTTCCAATCCGTATATTGACTAACCAACGCTTCCAGCACTTAGCGAATTGCTTATGTCCGACACATATTGATTTACATCGAGGATAAAGGATTACTATTACCATGAAATACCTATTTGTTTTGTTAAAAAAAAAACTAAACTAATGACTCGTAATTCAGATATTTGTAGCATTTGATTTAATTACTTCTTCAATACAGGTTGGATGAGCGATGAATGTCAGTAAGGAATTCTCCACCTCAATTCTGCAATACGATGATCTCTGTCAGGACTACCAGTGCAAACCTGCATCGAATATTCGGAACGTCTCGTAACGTAATCGGTCATGTTTAATGTGCCTCAATACCATCTCCGTAGCTTTTTTTTATATTTACTGTCGCATCACATTCAATCGTGTACTTTTTAACCCTACTCTGCATTCGACGCTCTTTACGCTTTTCTTTAATATGTCTATGTAATATTGATAACCCCTTATCAAATAACTATCTTTTTTATTCACATAATTTATTAACTTTTTAATAATTGTCTATTAAATTAATGAACCAGGTGGTTCTTTCATTACACCTCTAGTGAAATGTAATGAACGGTGAAGTTACACCGGCTTCTACGAAGAGCACATCTGCACACTAAAACTATAATGAAGACTAAAGTTAAACCGCTTTAGACAGCCCGTGGAACAATAGAGCCTCCGTTATATCAAGTAAGTTGGATACTTAGTGCAACTAACTTCTAGTCCTCAGTATTAGACCGTGTATAGTGGACTTACATAGTACAAAATATTGTTGTCTTATTAATTTTATCTTACCATTTTCGTATTAATATATAAATAAATAAAATATAAACAATAAGCACTCACACTCCTAATCAAGATGTATAGGCAGAGAGATGAAAAAATCCATTTAACACGCTCCTGTTACACTTCTTTTTCTTCTACTTTCATACTGCTACTCATTTTCGTGGGATACACTTAATTTAACAATACAGCCTCTTTCTTTTATACCATACTAATATTGCCTTTATTGTACTAAAATATACAACATTAATATTTATAATCCTGCCAGTACTAAGTATTCATGGTAATTAAAATCCGTTTTACATTAGGCGACAGATGGCGTCTTACTTAAAGTTAACCAATAACGTAATTTTAATTAAAGTTGCAAATAAGTCAGGACTATCATCTACATCGGTTTATAAAATGTTATTCATAGAAGATGTTACAGATAGGATTATGTTATTATTACGTTGTTTAATGAATGCAGTCATAGCTACTTGTGTGCTTTTAATGTAGGTTTTAAGGCGTGGTACATGTTCATAAGCGTATTTATACCCTCTGCTCATTCTCCCCCTTATCATGTAAGTAATTATAGCATCGTTAAAGTATAAAATGTTATAAATATCGTTTATGCAAAAAAAATTAATGAATAAACTAGCGCTTCATTACAATCCTACTTAATATATGTTAAAAAAAATGGTGCGCAATAGTAACAGCCTTTTTTTTCTTATAGGTACGTCAAAATTATATGAAAATACTGACGGTGACAACTTGTTTCACTCCTTTGCCTTACAACAAACGAAACTTCGAAGAATTTTATACGTTATGTAGTTTATTACAATAACATATTTTTTTGCTCGATGATATGAGGTAAGGAATTTACTCTAGTCTATAAAAAATGTAATCTTAAATCTAGAATTCTATAAAAAAACTAAAATAGGCGTAAAATAAAACTATATATAAATTTGTAAAATCAGTAGTACTTGGAATCGCTTTAAACTGAAGTTCATTATAACTTAATGACCTTTTTGAAGCATCGATTAAGGATCAAAACCTGACCATGACAGGATTAAATTTAAAATTCGAAGAAAACTTGGAACTAATTTATTTCGATAGTTAAGTCTGGAATTTATTAACTCAAAATAGTTTTTTTTTAGCAAAAGTATTCATTTACCGAGAAAACTATCAATTAAACATGAACGTTAACTGAGGAGTAGAAATTCAGAGATAACGTAACCGAGGTCACTCTATCCGGGTCTACAATGAATAATTAGCTGAAAGTTCCGCGGCCCGAGCTTACAGGAGAAGCTCTGCTCAGTTAGCTGTAAATCAGTTCGTCATGCAAATGAATCTAAATAATTTTTGAAAATTCCGATGACTGCAATAGACAATAAGAAATAAATAGTTGGATATTTACTTGACAGATACTAAGCTTTTTGGCTTCAAATGTCTTATTCAATGCCATGTATTTTTATTTTTTTTTCTAATTTATGATATTATCATTAAACAAAACTATTTTTTCTTTTATTTCCAAGCAATTAAAGAATTACCAACCATAGAAAATCTCAATATTTGAAAGATTTTTAAAAATCAAGTAGAGTTTGTTGACAATGACACAAAAGATATGGACAACTTAACAACGTTAACAGAAGAAGCAAAAGAAAATGTGAAATAAAAACTTCTTGTGGTAATAAAGAAAGAACCGAAAATAAGTTAAATATAAATTAAATCTACTCTTTTACAATAATTTTAAGCCTGATTCTGTGGCCGAATTCATGATTAATTCTGAATTTGCAAACTTGCTTATATAACAGGTTGCGGAACTCATGGGAGTTGCGAAGTGCTATTCATTATTTTACTGAGTTCTAAATTACACTTGTTGTCTATGAAACTATCAACTTTTCAATTGAGTGTGCGTTTATATTTAAACTATTTAATACTCTTTGCTATAAATTGATATTGTTGGGAAAATGTTTCGTGAATTAATTTGTGTAGTGGCCGATTTGAAGTATCCGGATCGAAGAATAACTGTATTATTAACTTGGACCTTCGAAGCTTTCACTTTATTTAATTATTTATTTACTTTATTATGAATTACATTAATTATTAAATAATAATAATAATATATGAAAGGCCGCTTATATTTAAGACTTTATGAATACGGTTGATGTTTTTATTTTTATATTAGTTTTCAAGGATTTTTTTTCGTCATTCAGTAAACATGGATTGAATAATTATTTTTCATTAACAAATTATTGAGCCTTCAATGGGTCTTTAATAGCAACTGCGAACTCTTTATCTATTTATATTTATGTATAATATATCTAACTTATATCAATCGATAACAGTTTTATCATTCCGGAAGTTTTAGGGTTCCTTGCATAACATTTTATTTCTGGCGCATTAATATTTAAAAGAAATTAATTCTATGTTTTTCTTTGTGCTGAGTTAAAGATACGTATAATAAAATTCACTTCATATTTTAAAATAAAGTCCCGTCGGCCAATAATTTAAATATTACCCGTCATTTAAAATAATGTATTACATATCTGAATATATAAAAAGTGCCAATAAATAAACGTACTTGCTTTCTTTTTGCCGACTAGCTTAAAATTAATTGCATAAGATCGATACGAATCATTTGTCACGCGTAATTTGCCTATACACCTAAGCAGAAAGAGTCCAGAGAACCAAAATGTACTGAACACTTATCGAAAGAAGTTTATAATATGTTATCATGTCCCTATCATTATAATTTATCGTAATACATCACTCACAGTTATTATTTAGTTTAGAACGAAGTGACTGTGTGTGATCGTTACCCGTTTATTATTAAAATCAAAAAATGTCATCTCCACTATATGAGGTGGAGTACGCGAAAACTGGAAAGTCAGAATGTAGAATATGTAAACAAAAAATTGATAAAGGCTTAGTTCGCCTTGCAATAATATTACAATCTGCGTTTTGTGACAAGAAGCAGTCTCATTGGCACCACGAGGAATGTTTCTTCAAGAAAATATTTCTTCGCAATGTTAATGAAATAGGAAAGTTTAATTTACTTTTACACAAAGATCAGGAGAGAATAAAAACAAAAATTAAAAATATACCTGCTGCGTTGCCTTCTTTAGACGGTAATAAAATGTCCAAAAGAAGCTTGGACACTATCAACACAGATATTTTATTGACATTTTCCATCGAATATGCAAAAACTAGTAATGCAACTTGTAGATACTGTGATATTAAAATTATTAAAAATGAAATAAGAATCTCTAAATCTAAGTACGATCCCAGATATGGAGATTGTCTTATGTGGTATCATGTGCAGTGTTTTGTTGACAAAAGAGAAGACCTCATGTTTTTCGCTAGAGGTGAAGATATTCCGGGTTTTGAAAATCTTAAGTCAGAAGATCAAACAATAATTTCCGAGAAAATTAAAAATATAGATAAAGATTGCATAGTGAAAAAATTAAAAGAATCTTTAAACTATGAAGCTGATGCCGACAATAATGTAGAATTACAAAACAAAATGTCATTACAAACTAAAGTATTTGATACGTACAGAAACGATTTAAATAATTTAACAAAAAATGAACTTCACGAATTACTGAAAGAAAATAATCAAGATGTACCGTCAAGTCGAGAGGAATGTATAATTCGTTTAGCTGATTGCATGGCCTTTGGAGTACCAAGAAAATGTCCTGAGTGCAAACAAGGCCAAATAGTACTCGATAATTTTTATTATAAATGTTCTGGTGACGTCAGTGCTTGGACTCAATGTTATTATAGCACAAAAGAACCTGAAAAGGAAATTTTTAAAATTCCCGAGTCTTTAAAAAATCACGAAAAACTTAGAAATTTTAAGGGTAATATTACACAACGTCTTTTTTGGAGCATGCCATTTACAGTGACCTCCGCTAATGATACATTAGACTCTACAACCATCCAGACAGAAAAACCTTATCCATTAAAGAATCTACAATTTTTTTTGTATGGGAAACTTAAAACTCCCAAAGAAGATCTAAAACTTCGTATTTTGAAATTAGGGGGTCTCGTTGTTAGTAAACTAACAGATACGACTGCTGCTGTAGTCACTACAAAAGAAGAATTAGATAAAAATTCTGCTACTATACAAACGATTCAAAATAAAGATATAGAGGTAATAGACGAATCGTATTTTGATTTAATAAATACCGAAAATGGAACAGTTGCAGATTCTCTAAGGCTTATTAAGGAGAATAAAATAGCTGATTGGGGTACTGATCTGTTTAAAAGAATACCACAAAATGTATTGGATGGTAAAAATATACCTAAATCAGGAAACATGTACCAAAGTTCGTTAAAATGTAATGAATCAAAATCTGTTATTAAAGATGGACATCCAATAGACATTGAATCTGGTCTTCAAAAAATTGCTCATGTCTACAAGGATAGCCTAAAACAATATTCAGAAGTTATGAGTAACGTCAATGTGAATGATAACAAGAATTCATATTATAAGCTACAGTTGTTAGAAGCAGATGATAAAGACAAATACTGGGTGTACCGTTCTTGGGGACGAATAGGTACATCTATAGGTGATTTCCAGTGTGATCCTTTCACATCAATTGACGCTGCTAAAGAACATTTTATAAAAATTTATTCTGAGAAAACAGGCGATAACTGGATTTCAGAAGAAACCACTAAGAAGCCCAGAGCTTACGTTCCTGTTGAAATAAACTATAGCGATATTAAACAATCGACTATTGAATTAGACTCTGACTCGAGTTTGCCAAAATCGGTTCAATTATTAATTATAAAAATATTTGACACCCAGATCATGAATAAAACTCTTCTAGAATTTAAACTTGATGTGGAGAAAATGCCTCTTGGAAAATTATCAAAAGATCAAATCCAGTCGGGTTACGCTGTGCTATCGGATTTGCTACAAGATTTTGATAATAATCTTGTTGATGGTAAAAAGATTAAAGAAGCTTCAAACAGATTTTATACCTTAATTCCTCATAACTTTGGAACTGATTGTCTAAAACTTTTAGATACGCCAGAATACATAAAGCAGAAAATTGAATTATTGGACAGTCTGCTTGAGATTGAAATAGCGTATAAATTATTGCAATCCCCTTATGATGGCTCTCTCAGTCCAATAGAATCTCATTATCTTAAATTAAAGGCTGACATAAGACCATTAGATAAAACAAGTCCCGACTTCGAACTTGTTTCCACTTACTTAAAGAATACACACGCTCCAACACACTTAAATTTTACTCTCGAAATAGAGGAACTTTTTAAAGTTATACGCGAGGGTGAAGGAGAACGATATAAAAACTTTAAGCAATTAACAAATAAACGTCTTCTCTGGCATGGATCAAGAATAACAAATCTAGCAGGAATACTTTCTCAGGGCCTGCGTATAGCACCCCCCGAAGCTCCTATGACTGGTTATATGTTTGGTAAAGGAATATATTTCGCTGACATGTCCTCAAAATCTGCTAATTATTGTTTTGCCAATAAATCCAATACAACTGGATTTGTTCTTTTATGTGAAGTAGCTCTAGGTGAAATGAAGAAATGCTACGCAGCTCAGAACATCAAAAGACTTGCTGATGGCACACACTCAGTGTGGGGTGTTGGTCGAATGCAACCAGATCCATCACAAAATAAGGTGTTAGACGACGGTGTTATAGTACCCCTAGGTACACATGTTACAACACAAGTACGCAGTTCCCTTCTATACAATGAATTTATTGTTTACGATGTAGCTCAAGTAAACGTAAAATATTTGGTACAGTTAAAATTTAACTTCAATTAGATCAGTGTTTTAATATTTTTATTTTTTTTTACTATTAGTATTATTAAAAATAGAACACATGTATAATATTAATAAAATTATAAAGCAATACATTATGACTTTTATTGATGGATATTGATTTTCAAAATACAAGTAAACTTCCAGTAGTTTATTGAATCTCTGCTTCAAGATTTTATAGTTTAACTTAAAACATAATTAATAGTTTGTTATACTTTAAGGTAAATCAGGTAACCTGTTATATTAGTTACCTCCATTCATTGCCTAATGCAATAACCCCATTACAAAACTTCCAGATGCTTTGTCAAATCTTGTTTAAGAATAAATGAATAAATAGATAGATGATGAAGATGAAGATGTAAGAAATAGGTAGGTAGTAATAAAGTTGAGGATAGAATGAAACGTAGAGTAGAGGGTGTGGCAATGGACTTGGAATATTTATCATTCAATTTTATTTTGTTCTGTTTCCACTTTTAGTTTTTTAATTCGATACAACTAATTTTCTTCTTTATTTTTCTAACTCATGTCAACTATTTGGCAATTTTTTTGGTAAAGTTATCATTTAAATTTATTTATGTACTTAGGCGCTAGCGTTAGCTGGATTTCATTTCTAATTTAAGAAAAATAGTATTCCCAAAAAAATACATGGTCCTACGATGACAGCGCAAAGCCATGCTCAGTCGACAGCCAGTTAATATCAATATAATACAATATTATATTATTATTATTATTAAAAACCAATTTCAAAAGAAACTTGGGGAGATGACGTCATTTTCACTTGTATAGGATTATCATTTCTTATCGGACACTTAGAATTATCTATTCTGTAGCGACACGAAGTCTTATCGATTGTACTTATCCACATTATTTTATCGATTTCAATTGCAGTTGACTAAAGAAAGTTTTCGCATTATTTCGATAAATTATTAATGAATACTTATAAATAAAACAGTGAAAGTAGTTTAAAAATGTCAAATTTACTCTACAAAGTGGAATACGCAAAAACAGGCAATGCCAGTTGCAAAGTGTGTAAAGAAAAAATTGATAAAGCACTGTTGCGTTTTGGGATATCGTTGCAGTCAAAATTTTATGATGGTTATCAAATACATTGGCACCACGAGGAGTGTTTCTTCAAAAAAGTGACAGTAAAGAACATTACTGAAATTGAAAAATTTAATGTTCTACAATACGATGACATAAAACGACTTAACACAAAAATAAAAAATAAATTGCTTGCAATCCTGGATAATCCACAAAATAAGTTTCCTACAGGGTCAAAGTTAAAGGAACCTTTACCGGCATTTACAATTGAATATTCGAAATCCAGTAATGCCAAGTGCCGTCATTGTGATATAAAGATTTATAAAGATGATATTAGAATTTCTAAATCACATTATGATCCACGATTTGGAGATAGTCTTTTGTGGTTTCACGTTAATTGCTTTATTTTAAATAAGAAAGATCTTTTGTATTTAAGAAATATTGAAGAAATGTCTGGATTCTCAATGATCAATGAAATTGACCAGGCGATGATTAAGACAGAGGCTATGACTTTAGCAAACTACCCTCATTCAAGCACACATATGGACGATATCGATGAATATTTGGAGACAATTGAAAAAGAATCAAAATTATTCGACCACTATCGAAAGGAACTAAACATTTTGAATAATAATGAACTGAAAATATTGATTGATGAAAACTTTTTATTGATTCCAAAAAATCGAGAAGAATGTTTAGATATAGTCGCTGATTGTATAACTTGTGGCGTACCCAAACTTTGTCCAGAATGTAAACAAGGGCAATTAGTTCTAGATACTTTTTATTATAAATGCATTGGTGATAAAAGTGCTTGGTCTCAATGTACTTACAAAACTGAAACTCCTCAAAGAATTGCTCTAAAGATACCATGCGCTTTACGAAAATATTCGATTTTCCAAGATTATCAACATACAGTGTTGCAACGTCATTTTTATAAAACATCGTCAAATACACTTGAAGGTATTACTCCTAAAAAAAGCCAAAATAAAACTTGTCATCCTTTAAAGAATATTCAATTTTATTTATATGGTATGTTAATGGTATTAGAAGTGGAGTTGAAACAACGAATCAACAATTTAGGTGGTGTTGTGGTAAATAAGATCACACCATCAACAGCAGCTATTATAACTAATAGAGAAGAATTGGAACGCAAGTCGCATGTGATGCAAGAAGCTGCACGTAAAGGAATTGAGGTAATAGAGATATCTTATTTTGATTTCATTGATGTCGAAAATGGATGCGTCACAGATTCTCTGCACCTAATTGTAGATAAAAATATTGCAAACTGGGGATCTAATCCATTTCAAAGAATTCAACGAGATATTATAGATGAAAGTTCTGCTTCTAAAGCTAAAAGATCAAAATTAAATATTAAATCGGGTATGGTTGTTGATTCCGACTCTGGCTTAGAAAATATTGCACATGTTTATAAAGAGCTAAATGATTATTATTCTATTGTTTTGAGTAAAACAAATGTGGATGAAAATAAAAATTCCTTTTATAAGCTCCAACTCTTAGAAGCTGATAGTAAAGAAAGATATTGGGTATTTCGATCCTGGGGAAGAACTGGAACATCAATAGGAGGAAAAAAACTAGAAAATTTTTCTAACGTCCAAGACGCCATAAAACATTTTAAAAAAAATTATATTCAAAAAACAAAATATCGAGACCTGTCAGGACATCATTTTATTAAAATACCAAGAGCCTACGTCCCAGTTGATATTAAATACGATGATGTTCGAATATCAAAGATAAGAATTGAAAGTAACTGTATTCTACCATTATCTGTTCAGCAGATGATTGTTAAAATTTTTGACAGGGAAATAATAGAAAACTGTCTTTTGCAATACGAATTAGACATTGAAAAAATGCCTCTCGGAAAAATCTCTAAGAAACAAATCCTATTTGCATATGATGTACTCTCTGGTCTTTTAGAAGATTTAGATAAAGGAGTAATTACTATTGACAAAATTAAGGATGCTTCCAATAAACTATACACGATAGTACCTCATAACTTTGGATTGAAAACCCCTCCATTACTAGATAATATAGAAATTGTAAAAAATAAATTAGAAATGTTAGACAGTCTACTGGAAGTTGAAATAATTTATGATTTATTAGACTTGGCGTCTGATGATATTGTAAGTCCTATCGAGTCATTGTACCTTACACTTAATGCTGCTATTACACCAATAGACAAGACATCATTTGATTATAATCTTGTAATGAAATACCTTAAGAATACGCAGTGTTCGGATAACTTTGGTTACACCATTGAGATTGACGAACTTTTTAAAATTTCGCGTGCTGGAGAACAAGACCGCTACAACAAATACAAAGATCTTCATAACAAACGTCTACTTTGGCATGGGTCTAGAATGACTAACATTGCCGGAATTTTATCACAAGGGCTTCGCATAGCACCTCCAGAGGCTCCTGTAACAGGCTACTTGTTTGGCAAAGGCATTTATTTTGCGGATATGATTTCTAAATCTGCTAATTATTGTTTTGTGAATAAAAATCATCCGACCGGTTTTGCACTTTTGTGTGAAGTAGCACTTGGTAACTCTGTAAAATGCTATAAGGCAGAAAATATAATACTGGCTGATAACACGCATTCAGTATGGGGAGTTGGCCGTATTCAACCGAACCCGACAGACGATATTTTATTAGAAAATGGCACGCTCGTATCACTTGGAGAACCACTTAATAGTGGAGTTCAGAGTAACCTCTTCTTTAATGAATACATTGTTTACGACGTGGCTCAAGTTAACATTAAATATCTAGTACAGCTGAAATTTAATTATAATTAAAATTAATATTAATTAAAACTATATGTATTGAATGATTCAACTACAAATTAAAAAAGTAAAGAAAAAAATTATAATCAATATTGGGTAGGCGCTTTTAAAATAATGTTCTTATGAAGTTTTCGTAGATGTCATGTCATCGAAACAAAATTCATATATTAATTTTAATACTTCATTATTCTTTAGTTTTTTTATACCCTTTAATTGGTAATCATTTATTAATGAATAAATATAAATTGTATGATTAGAACAATAAATAATTACGACACTAAAATGTTTGACTTATTTATATTGAAATATCCATAAAGATTTATATTATGTTCAAAGATGTTGATAACATTCACGAAGTAGTAGTATAATGAAATACATTTTTGCACTAAATAAATAAAAAGAGATAATACAATAAGATTTAATTATAGACCTCACTTGTCACACAAAACAAAGAGCGTTTAAACAACACTACTTTATTCCCGTGTATTTCTCCATTCGTGTGAAACGAATTCAAGGAGTTTGTTTTTTTTTATACCTGATCAAAACGAGTGAGAGACTAAAGTCTCACTTTTAGGTAATCTGATAAAAATATGGTGATAAAATTATATCGATTGGGCGTAGCGGTATCTCATTTTATTTATAAAAAAAATTCTTAAATTAAATTGGCGATAATATTATTTTATAATACCTTGTATCGTAAAGTGTAAACTGACATTTTTTTAGGAGAAAACAGCAGTATGTATTAAGAAAAGAAAAAGAGACTGATTTATGTTGGCTTAAACGGAAGATCTTGGTGATACAAAAGTTAAATAGCTGTATAATGAAAATACTTTATTAAAAGGTTCATAGCTACATTTTTTTTTAAAAAAAAATCACAACGAACACAAATCCCAGTCCGTCACAACATATCCGTATCACAAGAACGCAGGCACCGTTTGGTATTTAAAAACATTTTTTCCGTCCATTTCAATTTCAGTGGATGCCGAATAAAAAGAACAATCTGCAAATTTAATCAAAATAACAATAGGGATTGCCCGGGCACAATGCCTGCCGGGCGTACTTATTCTTGACTTCAATTGTTCCTCTACCAACCAGTTCTGTGATATAAAATCTACTCGATCTTTTGGTTTAAGATCGTGTGAAGTAGCTTTAAAGGGTAATAGTTTTTAGTAACAGAAAAGGTTATAAAGACCATCTACTTATTCATTTTTTTGAAATTTAATATAATTTAATAAATAATATAAACAGACGTCATAAATATAAACAGACGTAGGTATAATACACATGACGTTCGTTAAAGACAGTTGACGGGACTTAAAGTTGTTGTTTTTTAATAGTAACACTTAAATATTTCATCAGAATTGAAACTAAGAAATCAAAGTTGTAATTGCCAGTTACCCAAACATCTTTGGTGTTTCAGTTCATTACAATATTTCATTACTATAGAGTAAAAAGAATCAATAACAAATTTCACTCACTTTACTCCAAAACGCTGTCTACTAACAAGGTACAGAGAGGGTAATCAAATTCCAATTTAACGTGCAGTGTCCTATCTGACACGCTCTTGCTTTTTTTTTCTTCTTCTTTGTCTAACTTTGAGAATAAAAAATGCATCTGCCTGTATGCGACAAAGCAGCGAAATATAAAATGATAATGTGTTTGAATAGCAAAGTCAGAAAATAGATTCGAGAAAATAACTAGATCTGGTATGAAAGAAAAAAAATGTTATTGTAACTTCCCGGAATTATTTATATCATTGTTGTGTATCATATTCAATCCGGTCTTTGGATTTGAATCCAAGAAAGACAAACTGCACTAATCCACTGAGGTGTAAACAGGTTATGTCTTGAACTAAAAAAAATATCTTATAATAACAATTTATGTATAAAGATCTTTATATAGACAATTATGAAATAAGTTTAAGAAAAGAAACCTAAACGTTCTTTAGGTAGTAATTACATTGGAAAACAAAGTAGCATTAATTCAATAAATAATGTGGACAGAATTAAATTCGGCTATAAGTTACGTTACCTACGACTTTTTCGTTTTCTATTAGTTCTACATCGATGTTGTAAGCTTGTTTTTAATCATTAACAACAAATAGTCAAATCGAAATGTCGCTTAACGGTCCAGCGCTCGGGCAACCGTCAGCGTCCCTGAAGTGTTGCGCTCGTCGCTTGCGGCATACTTTCCTCATCTGAAACTGATCGACTATAAAAGACACCTGATGTACTCCAAGCAGCACAGAACAACCGAAAACAAAATGAAGTGCGTTGTAGCCATCGGGCTTCTCTGCCTTGTGGCAGTGTACGCCAGAGAACTCGGCGAGGACGAAAAGGATCTCGTGGCCGCGGCCAGCGGCAAGGCGAGCCACCACGAAGAGGGCGGCGGCCACGAACATCACGCTCATCATCATCATGACCACGGGAGCAAGGGCCATAAGGGTCACAAAGGACACCACCACCATCACAAAGGCGAACATGGAGACCACGGCAAGCACCACCACGAAGGACATCATCATGAACACGGCGGCGGACACAAGAAGCACTGGGACGAGCACGACCATCACGGTCATCATCACGAGCACGGCCATCACCACAAAGGAGGCAAACATGGTCATCACAAGCATCACGACAAAGGTGAGAAAACCGACGGCTACCACAAGAAATACCACAAGGACCACTTCCACAAGGACCATCACTTTTACGATGACCATCATAACGAGGGCAAGCACCACAAACACGGTCATCATCACGGACACCACGAGCATCACGGAGGCGATCACAAGAAGGGTGGACACCACGAAAAAGGTCATCATGAGCATCATCATGGCAAGCATGGCCATCACGACAAGCATCATTATGACGAGGACCATCACGGCCACAAGGGTCACCACGGTCATGAGGAACATCATCATCATCATCATGACCATGGCAAGAAGGGTGGCCACCATGACCACAAAGACTGGGGCTTCCATCACGGAAAGCACTGATGCATGCCAATATACTCTGTGATAGATCATTGAATCTTTTTTAGTTAGGAGCTCGCAATTCCTATATTTAAGATAACTACACTTGACCGATACTATTGACTTTCTACTTTCACTATGACTTGTGAAAAATGTGTAATACTTATTTTATAACAACAATTTAGTACTATGTCTCTTTATAGGCTTATTCGAACTTATTCTCACTGTTGTACGTTTCACGGTCGCATTCATGTTTACCTTTATTCAGTCTATTGATCGGTCTGTTGACTTCAAATCGTAGAAGCTATTATTTTTTACAATTATTGTTGATTTTTTTACGGGTTTTATTAAGTTTTTCTTTATATTAATTTATAAGGTCGTTTAATAAACTGTTGATAAAAAAATATATACGGCTATCATTTAATATCTTATAATCTGCAATATCCCATTTTTATGAAAAAACACTGTTGGTTTTCAAAAATAAATCATTCGTGTCAATGTAATCTATTTTGTGCCGCATATAAAATAATAAAAGTATGTGGAACTCAAATTTATACCAAAGAAGTTGAAATACAACGATTTTTCTTGCGAAATTCGATTTTCCATTCAAAACATTCCAATAACATCGGAAATCATATGAAAATAATTTATAAATGAAAGATTTTGGTTGCATTGAAATTCTATATTTCAATTGTTGAATTCACAAACAACGTGTTTATATTAAAGTAAAATTTGTGGATTTAATATTAAATCAGAACTTACTCACGGTATAAGGCTTTCGCAGCAAGGTTGGCCCACGCCACCCTAAATGTCACTGTCATGGTAAATTAACTGTAAGCGCCTAATTTGCGACTCTTTTAGATCCTTTGATAAATAGCCTAGCCCAAAAACCCTTGTTCATTTTTTATTTATTCTATAATTACTTTTATAAAGAAAATAAATTATTCTATAAGCTCAGTTTTCCCAAAACATTTATATCGACTAGTAAATTTTAAATGACAATATATAATCAAGGAAGAAATAGAAAGATACTACTTCCAAGACACTTTATTTTTGAATAGTAGAAAAAGTCAAACGAGGTATTTATTTTTGCAAAGTTTACTGCAGTAATTCGCTGTCCAATGGGCACTTATCAAGATTTCTTGCGTGATCACATTACGACTGCCACTTCATTTCACATTCATTAGAAGAGTGTGTTTTTGAATAAGCATCTGTGGATACTTCATTCTCTATACCCGATTAAAGTATAACATGATTACAATAACTGTTAAAAATAATATTATCAACTTATATCAAGCCCATGTATACAAGATTGTTTATTGTAGATTTACTGAAAAGGGGATTCCCTTATCGTATCTTCATATCAGTCTTGATAAAACATATTAAAAACACAATGTATCGATAAAATATTATCAATATTAACTTTATACTGTTTTCGCATATTCTTTGCACATTTGGCAGAAATGTAAATGTGTTAATACAAATTCACTGTATTAAGCACAATTTTATGATTTGCTTTGTAATAGCAACGTTATATTTCATAAAGTATAATTCATAAAATTACTATACAATTTATGGTTATTTTTCTAATGCAGAAGTCTGTAGAAACGTGATGGTACTTTTAGAAAATAAATTTAACATTAGTCCTTATCCTGTCGAGTCCGATTTCTATAACGAAGTTATTTCTCCACAAAATTCACAATATTGCAGACAATTCTTAAAAATTAGCTCAGTTCAATACAACTCTCCTAGGATCTGAAGTCAATTGAGGAAGACGCAAAAACTCCACTAAAGAGTACGTCGGAGACTACAAAATGTGCATACAGCTCACAGTTTTATAACTAAACCAATTTGTATTCGGAATCCCTAAGCTACGGAACCGAGACCCCGTACCAAGTATAAAACAGCTATCTCTAGCGATACACGTTTACCTATTAATGACAAAGAATTCGATACTTTTCATATTTAATATCAAATATTATTAGGACTTTGGTATTCAAATTTTCTTTTACTTATTAATTTAGTCAATGTTTGCATAATTTGTGTGGCGACTAGTTTAACGCATTCGGCTTATTAATCTTTTTTTTTACTTGAATAATCTAGATCGGTACATGTATTCCAAACGTGTGTTTGCTTATATTATGATCGAAGAATAATAATCATAAATAATCATGATTTAAGGAAGTATACAGTATGAATGTCACAATCATTAAAAAACTGGAAACGACTTTAAATACAATCGAGAATATTATAGAAAAAAACGCTAATAAGAAGTTAATTCTCGTAGGTTTAATACGACGACCGCAACGTAACAAACAGTGCAAGGGTCGTTCGAACTAATACTAGCGGAGTAGAAACACCAATACGAACAAATATCAGGGAAGTAGTTAACGATAGTGCTGTTCCGGCCAGTTACCTTTATCGCTTCCGCAGAGACTCGCACGCGCCTAATGTTTATTAGCACTGAAACAATTATTTAACGATTTTACAAAAGCTACAGTATATTAAAGTAATACTTTATAGAGGATGTTATAAATTATATTCCAATAAAATCATACGCCTTTAGTATTTTAACCTTAGATAAATATTTGAACTATAAATTTTACTCGATAGTAAATTATTTACTTTTGTATTTTATTCATTGAAAAGTATATTCAATAGTCCAGAAACTCCTTTCCCGTTCTCTATTTTTTTTCCATTGTGAACGTCATTTCTCATCCCTTCGTAAGAGTTAACAATGCAATTCTACAATTTTGCTTTATTGCCGAATAGCGTGGCGGTGGTCACAAAACCATGATAATTTATACATATTCGTTTCCTACTTTTCCAATAAAGTTTATTAAATATGTTACAATATAAATTTGTAATAAAAAACATTCCTTTCATTAATTTATTATAGACATAAAACATACCAACGGAATGAAAATCTTGAGCGATAAATCAAACGAAATTTCTCTGTGACAAATAAGAGAGTCGAGATCAAATGATAAAGCGGATAGATATTAAAATGACGTTCAAATGAAGCAAAGTAAGTGTCCTCGTCAAACGGATATGCCGCGCGAGCACTCGGCGCTACTACGTGAGCGTTCCTCCACGAATGAGTCCTCGGATTAGATCTGGTGCAATTTGCAAACTCACAATTTATTAAGTTATTTATTTATCTACAAATTTCAGATGTCTGAAATCATTAGGTCGGTGCTCTCAACTGAAAAACGATTTATTGCAACGCAGTAATGTAATCTAAAAATAATGATTTTTCAAATTAAAAACCACATTCTTAGTCCTTCATTAAATCGGCTTGTTTTCTTGAGATTTAATGTATGTGGACCCTGTGGACCCCAGCCGTCAATGCTTCCCTAAAATGTTTTCTTTTTAGGTTTGCGTTGGCGTTTCTCAATTTTCTTTTTTTTAAATGTTCGCTTGCTTTCGTACTTTAGACACAGCCATCTTTAAAATACTTCCAACCCTTGAGTTGAGTGCGTTGCCAGAGACTCCTTCTTTCTTCACGTGGCTTAAATTACGCCGTTAAGTTTATGAGCGACTGTGTAGTAATTTTCATACTTCACGATTGAAGTTAATAAACTTTTATGTAAATAAAATTCAGATTGTTTATACTAAATACATAATAATAAGTAAAAACATATACGTTCTTTGTTTATTATAATGGAAATAATCATAAATATAAATTGAAACAATTTCCAAAATTATGATGTAATTAGGAAAATGTATTATGCTATAATTTTTCCCCATGAGCTTGCGTGTTCGCAATCAATAGAGAACCACTTTCGAACCGGTAAGAGTAGACAAAAAAATGCAATTAATAGTAATTTAAAAGACATAACCTAAAAAATTAAGATATCGCCAATACATATAAAACTAGTTTATAATAAAGTTAAAATTCCTAAAATGCATTCATTTTTCATCAAAATGTTCATACTTCTGTCCAATAACGTTAATAAACTTAGTTGTATATCCCAGATTGTTTACTTTTAAATTGAACCTTCTAAGTATAATCTACCTTCTAATGCCTTGCGGATAACTTGAGTAACAAACTTAGATGGCGCTATGTCCGCCAAGATTTATGAGTACGCCAGACACTTTAGTAGGGGAAGTCGAGTGGGATAATGTTTTATGCACATGAGACTCTCCCTGATACATAAGCACGTTGTTTTCATGCGATAAAATGAAAATTACTGACCCGGTAGGAAATTGTTGGATACGGAATTCGAAGAATCATAGTCTGTGGAAGGCATTTGGGTAAAACGAGTCAAGCAGTGGGTTAATGTATAATGATGATATTAATTGAAATTAAAAGAATTACTACTCAAAAAATATGAATATGAAGCCTAAAAACATCGTGAAAATAAATACAGAAAAAACACTGTTGATATTGTACGATTGAAACGGTACGTGACGTGAGCAATAACCGGCGGATCGTCAGTTGTTCGCAAAGTATACCACAAACGATCAGCCCGATACTATTGTGCACACGTCTTCACAACACGATGTGGTGAACTTATTTATTCTTTTATATTTACTCCTGTCACTGCATTAATACAAAGTCTCCTCAAACATGATCGACCGGGACACATTGAACTAAAAATTGCTTGGAAAATCCATAACTGTTGCTTATATGTTATAACCTTTCTTTTGTACTTATGTAAACTCATCAACTGTCATATCTGAATTGAAGACGTAGGTAGTAAAATCTATTTTTTTCAGTTAACTTAGACATCCACAAAATAAAGTCACCAAACTCTTTCTCTTTGTCATTTAATCAAAAAGGAACATGTCTACTTTATATTCTTTAATAAATTATACACATAAATGAATAAACGAAGTGAACAAACTCTGCTACAAATGAGTGGTATAAGTGAAAAGAGACAGAGTTTGTAATGCCATAACTTATTTGTATTTCTTTTTCCTTCCAACATTTTTTGTACTAGTATCGGATATATTCTATCCTAGCTCAAATATTTAAAAAAATACATTTTTACTGAAATTTATCACTGGATATAATTCACTCTCGGAATTATTTGTATAAGTAACAGATGCGTTCACAATGTCATATATTAAATCTTTATGCTTCTCATACAAGTCGACTATTTCATATACGGATCTTTTGACTTATACTAAATCCAAGCTCACCTCTCAAGTAGCAGGCCGACCGTAAAACGATGTCGATCATAAAAATATTTGATTAAGCCCGTCGCTCCATACCACGCTACTTCTTCGTCTTGAAACTTTTATTAGGCGCACGCGTCGCTGTGAATTATTTACCGTAATGAAAGCATAATTTTCGAAGAGTAACAGACGAGAGACAGAACACTTTTTTATGTTGTCGAATTCTCAGAAGCGTCGATATTGGAATCGGTATGAATCACCTTGTAAAAAATTCCATTCCTTCCTCTTCACCCTTTTTTTCTTTTTCATCCCGTCTCTGCCCTAAACAAAGGCTGGCAACGCAAATGCAACTTATCTGACTGCTGTGGATAATTGTAAGGAGTAGGAGTTAATTAACATCATGTTAACAACTTGTTCATTTTCTTCCAACTTCCAGAAAATATTTTGATAAGCAATCCCTCCTTAATTAAGTTAAAAAAAAATTGGAAAATTAATGTTATTATAATTTTTTTACTGTATCGAATTTAGGACAATCGGAAGATATATATCCACGGATGGTGAAACCGATCTTCTCTAACCGATGCAAAAGTAGTGTGTGGTGTCGACATGAAATATATCCTCTATTTGTTATCTACGGACATTTTCGACGAGTGAAATATCTCAGGAAATTCCGGATGCTTTATAAGCGGAAAAAATGCTATCTCGCTGTTTACTAGAACAGACGTCAGTTCTAAATAAAAATAAATCCACTGAAAATGATCTTGAAAAATGATATACAACTACCAGCTTCATTAATTTGACATAAGACAGACATTACGATCACTGGCATTGCAAAAAGGCTAAGAGTCTCTTTGCAATTTCAATCATATCTATACCATAAGTATTCCAAAGATTACTTTGAAAAATATCCTTCCTGACTGAGTTACTGAGTTTCGGCGTGCTTAACAGGACAGATTAATAAATAAAAACATACCTCATTCTTGTATTCCCCGTAAACAAAATTATAATTATCAAACTATTTGCATCGTATTTCTATTGTGTTTAGTTGATAAAAAACATTGCTTATCATTGTTTGTTCTCCCCAGTAAACAAAAACGTGAATTGCATATCTTACGAAAAAAAATTGAAAGAATTACACACGCTACTGTTTAACACAATAAGGTTTGAAACTTTTCTAATTTTATCTTTAATAATAATTTTAACACGTTCTATGTTATAAAAATAACAAAACTGTTCTCCAATTTTATATCCATTTTGATCTTCGTGTTATTTTTCACCCTCCCGTAATTGGTCCCTCGTTCCCTTTTGTGTTTCGAGATTGCGACACAGAATAAGGGACAGGATAAACAAATTACCGCGCGGCTATACTCGATGTGACTTGGTCGACACTGTTCCGTCTGTGATAGACTCTATTATCTATCCACTACAGATACCTCGGAAAATATTTTCCGCTTACAAACCCTGCAGTTCACCCTCCGTTGCCGTTTTCAACCCCCCGCATTGTGTTTCCCCCATAGAACATTTTTTGGGGGAGAAATTTTTAAATCATATATCAGTTCGGACGATTCTCTATTTTAATTAAAAAAATTTTTATTCAAACAAAAAGTATAGTTATTCATAATATATGAATAAATTAGTACAAATGCACTTCAATGCGACAGTTATCATTGTTTCTTTATCTTAGCTCGGAAACATTTTTATTCCGAGAATTGTCAATTGGCTACCTATACTATTCTATAATATAAAAATATTTATACTGATAACTTTCAAGATAAATGCAACTGCGCCCCATCACGTGATAAACTTGTTTCCTTTGATGACCAATTATATTATTCTGTTATCACTATTGTTTATAGCTATTTCTACTCTTGTAATGAAATCAAAAATACCTAATTGCATTCAATGTAATTGTTACAGATATTGATTTTATGTGTAATTTTTCAGTTGAGGGAAGTTTTTGTTTTCTTCACATAACATGTTTTAAAATTTCAAGGAATAAAATTCTAATTAAATGATAAACGATTGGATACTTAAGACATTTATTAGAAATTTAGAGTTTATTTAAGGTAAACACAGTTCTATAAAAAGTTCGAAATGCATACAAAGTTATAAAGAATAACACCAGGCGGTAAACTTAATACTTTTTTGTAAACTGTAATCATTAAGCGTTCTATTTAGCCTTACAATATACAAAATAAATACTGATTTAGGAATAAAAAAATAGCAATAGGTACAAAAAATACTAAAATACTCCTTTAAGTTTATTCCATAGTATTCTTAAACTACTTACCTAACAGAAATGTAATCAATATTTCATTAAGCAGTACGTTACTCTGTTTTTTTCACGTCTTTTGATGGTATTGGGTACATAACAACTGTACCATGTACAAACTGACCTTCCTTTTTCAACTTCAGTCTTCACTTCCATTAGAATAGTTTATTTTTTAGAGTTTTTTTTTAATCGACTATAGACTTGAGTGTATAGAGTGCGTTATATTCTCATACAAAATAACACATACTCATAGTGTAGTGATAAGATCTGAAAAACTTGAGTTAACCCTCCAATGGAATAAACTTGAGCCAGACATCGTGATCGATTACTTTCATAAAGTTGTGGTCAATGAAAGACAGCTGTGGTGGCGTTCTCTCTGTGGTCTCGATTTTATATTTCTCAAGAACAGCTCTAGTTACTTCTCTTATAATCTTCATAGCCAATTGTTCACCTGTAAAAGGAGAAAATGATTTTATCAGATTACCTAGCTTTATTTGGTATCTGAGAAGAGGTACATAGATTAGAAGTTAAATTTTTAAAATTAGAAGAATTACAAAATCTTACAAAATCAACCGTTGTAAACAAATGAATCATCTAGTCACGATTCCAGGACTTTTCAACTCCAACGGCTACCAAAATTAAATTGGACAAATTGTAACCTTGGAATATGTTATATAATATATTATAATGAATGAAATAAATGTTTAAGTAATTATCAACTTTATGTTCACAATGAACTTTGTGAACTTTATTTCCTATATACACTTAGAAGGTGTTAAAATGGACACTGCAATCAATTTTTTTGTATAGTGTCCTATTGACACAATTTATTTGAACAAATAGTTACGGAACACTTGAATGTAACGGTTTAATATTCACAGATACTGATGAGTGGAAAGTTTGTTTCATAAGTTAGTAACTATATATTATAGTGCAACTTACCAATACATTTCCGAGGTCCAGCACCGAACGGTAAGTACGCGAATGTATGCCTCGATTCATTGTTACTTTCAGAGAACCGGTCCGGGTCGAAAGCACAAGGGTTCTTATAGTATTTCGAGTCTTTATGGATTGCTTCCACGGGTACCGTTACAGTGATTTTCTTGTCCAAGATCATTTTATTGTCTGGAATTTCGTATGCCTTGACACAAGTTCTGGTGATAATTGAATACGGACAGTGCAAACGTAAAGCTTCTTTGATACACGCATTTAAGTAATCAACATCAACAAAATTATGCGCCCTCACTTTTTCCTGTATTTTCGCATTCTTGGCCAATTCAAACAACAAGGATGTAATCACATTTAGACACGGTATGTAACCCTCAGTTATGAAAAGAGTAATCATTGAATATGACATTTCTAACTCAGTTACATTTCTTGATTCACTAGCCTTCTCTTTTTTTGCATTTATTTGTTCTACGATACCTATTTTTCTAATCTGCGTCATTAATTCTGATTCATCCAAGATTTCATTAGCCTTTACTGTTTCTAACCCTGGGACAGTTGTTACACCTAACAAAGTATACACCGAAGGAAATATTTCTTTCAAATAACTCTTAAACCTTTCCAAATAAGTACGATGTTGTAATGATTGTCTCAGGTTTGTTATTAGAAGTCCGACGTCCTTTCCCTCGAAGAGACAATCCTTGAACACGGCGTCCAATATTTCCGACAACAGCTCTTGAACATTGACAACTCCATTGGTTCCTGACAAACAGACATGTAAACTGATGTCAGGTTTACGATGCATGCCACTCAACAAAGACTCCAATATCTGACGTAGTAGGGTCCACTTTTCACCTTCGGCGAAGAATAGATTGTTTCTTAAGCAAACATCCCGAGATTTGTCGAGACCGATGCCTCTGCAATGGAAATTCGCGAAATCCGTGGACAACATTTTCTTGATTACATCCGGGTCTTTCACAATCAACTCAGGTATTCGGCTCTTGATGACACCTATGAAATTCGCCTCCGGATACTTACAGTAAAGTTTCTCCACTTCCTCAGACGTAGATCTAAGTTTCAATACTCGATGATAATCACTTCCGAAGAAAGGAATCGGTATTTTATAAGGTACATGGCGGACGTACCAGTAGCTAAAGAATTTGGTAACATAGTCAAATATCAAGGCGACTATCAGAGCGGCCAAAATACCCAAGTTCAAGAGAAAGCTTTCAAAGAACATGGTCGCGTTCGAACTGCACGATAATGCGTCGGGCACTGAGACGTGATTTGATCTTACCTCAGCACTGGGTCAAAGTAACGGTTTCATGTACACAGATCGGAGACGCTTTTGTACAACCGCGAAAACTGTGCCTGTGAACGGTCGCTACTAGAATTTGCAAGTTTAAGTTTTATATACATGTAATACTACACAAAGTTAATTGCATAAAATGTTTAACGATGTGGGAATGTATTTATGGCATGCAATGTTATTCATTTCCTATTGTTACAAAGCGAGAAATATTGAAGTGATTGCCAGTCAAATGCCCTTATAATAAATATTTTAAATTGTATAGTTAGCTTTCGTTCTTGACCTTGAGTATTTATTATCAATAAGTAAACGTATATTGTAAAGGTCAATAAATTAACTAAGGGATGTGGTATATTGTTATTAATTAAAATACTTGATGAAGCCAGTATTTATGTAAAAGCATAGGCGTACACTGTTGAAATTGATAATTAAAATAAATTGCACCAATATTTAAAATATACATTGGGAGTAAAAATATATAAATAAAATTATGAATGTTATTATTGAAATTTAAATATTATTAGAATAAGAATTATTTTTTTTTAATTAATTTGAAAAACTAAATATTATAATTGAATATTTTGTTGCGTTATACAGAAATTTAAATTTTATTACGGAAAAAAAATCTAAAAATCCCAAACTTGTGTAAAGCGACACCTTATTGTAACTAAATGAACCTAGTGGTTGTTATTCCCAAAGAATACACTGTTAATACGTTGTAAAATTACTTCGATAGACGGCGTTATAATTTATGAATTAGTTTCGAAATTTTTTCTTGTTTATCATGCTGTCCCATCTAAGAATAGTTGCAATGACTAATGTAAAATTTAATAATCCTAAAAAGTGGGTAAGAGTCATATAAATATCACCATTTACTTATTTCAAAAAAAAATTGTTGTCCACCAAGACGCTTTGAATGCCGGATGTATTCTATAGATGGCGCTTGTTAAAAAAATGGAGACTAAGGGTATAGGTGTTCTGGTATTCTGGGTATAGTTTTATATTTATTCTAGGTTCGATAAGATATCTCTGTAGTCTCTGAATATTAAGCTAACTCATAACTTTTTATAGATTATTTTATGATATTAGTCAGTTCTTAGTCAAATACCACTTTATTGAAGAAATAAGTTTTTGTTTATTGACTGAAATAGGTCGGGGAAAAGATTTTTGATGGATCTCAATACTAAGTAAGCCTCTTCTTTTCAAACTGGTAAATCAAATCGAACAGGCGTCTTTTCCAAACCGTTGTAAACGTTGGTTAGCCGAAACAACAAAATGTACAAATACAAATACGAAAAATGCAGACAACAGAATTTAATATTGCTATCTTTAAGTTCCAGTAACATCTTATCACAGTTCCATATTTGTTTAAAGGTGAACTTATAATCTTTTCGATTAATTGCAAATTAAACTACATATCAGATTACATATTCTTAAATCAAAAGCTACCAGCATCGAGAAATCAAAGAGTGTAAGTGGTGTTTATGCGTGTCGAAGTGGTCATTTGGCATCGATCAAGTCCGATGTCCTGCGCCGCACTAGATGTTTATCAGTTGCATTATAATGTCGCACAACCGGTGGTTACGCGCTGGCTCGGGGTTGCTGAGACATATTAATCTGACTGCTCGGAGCTGCTCTTCGAATCACTTGCTAATCGGTACACGATTTGAGGTATATTATATTAAGTACGGTTCAACTCAATAAAAACTCATCACTTCAATTAATTATTTATTAGCTCTCACTTGTACATTTTTGCATACTGCTGTAATGTCATCCATTACAGATTATATATGACACTCAAAAACATAGACAATAATACCACAGATAATAATCACAGACTATTCTAACAGTATATAATATTAACATAGACAACAAATAATAAATTAGTCTAACAATTATATAAACTTGTTAGTATACCAAGTTTGAAATGACATAGAAACCTAAATCTTTTTAAGATTATTTAAATACTGAATTTGATGATTTAATTCAATGATAACCAAAAAATCCTTAACTTTTACAGGATTGTCTAACATTATCTCTTGACAATTTTTATTATATTACGTTAACGATTATTAAAATCTCAGTGTAAGATCAAAGCTCTCAAATATGAGGCTCTTGGGTACTGGAGCGTTTCAAAAAAAATTAACACAACACCTGGTGTGTCGCAAAACTCTGTCGTCCCTTAAAAGCCCTAAGGGATTCTTGAGAAGAGAAGTTGTAAATGTGTATTGTTAATTCATTTACACTAAAATACACATTTCGATAAAGTCTTAAATTAGTGTACCGTGTTATACCGGATTGTATATTAATCGGTAAGAAATGCAAGCCTCGCAGGCGCAGGCCGATCTGTAATCACACCGCGCGGTAGCACGCACCACGCACTGCAATGCGACTGCCATCCGTCCTCTTGAGCTTGTTTGTGATATACACAAAGTAATTGTTTCTCATTCAAATATACTTAAAACCTAACTTGGTTAATTATTGATCATATGTATGATGTACAATACACTATATACTCACGCCTCTAACCCACATTAGTAAGTAGAGTTAGGTACATTCCGTTTGGCGTGATTTTGCTACACCTCTCTCGTGTTTTATATATCCATATATCTACACAATACACATACGTTTTCATTACCTTTATTAATTACATCTTATCGATGCAAGTTGCTACATAAATTTGTTTTGTCTCTTTATTCATCTTTTCAACACACCGCAACCTATTACATACAATAACTATTTTAAACCAGAATTTTTTACAATATTTAGGTAAGTATCTACGATACATTTCTAGTGCATTTTGTCCTTATTTATTTTCCTAATCATTGCCTAATAGTTTTGATAACTATCATAGTTTTCGAAATTAAGCTGAACAAATTATTTGATAACCGCTCATATGTTTGGAAGCGAATTGAGGATCCGAGATACGAGAGCTTAATGTCCGTAGTAAACGCTGGTATACGATACCAGACCGATGGTTCCATCGTACGTGACTTCGTAACCACAGATCTCGAGATTCCGATAAAATGGAAGGTCGGTCATTATTCATTCCTTTACGCATCCACAGATATGGCTTGTGACATCGTTAATTATTGTCCAATATTAATTGAGCCGCCTTATCTATTCTTTCACTTATTCTTTGTAATATTTCAATGCTTTTGTTTGTTTTGCCAATCAACTTAGTATCCCATCTGGAAACAATTTTTTTTAATACCATACATTCTAAAGAACGTATGACTTTATTGAAAAAAAAAGAGTAATTTTCAAGTCTCGATGAGTTTGAATACAAATATTATTTCCACGGGACATTTTTGCATTTAAAGTGTCCAGATTACGTTAAGTTTGTACGTTGGCTATTCAATTATCAGGAAGGTCATCGTTTTTATCAACGTTCAATAAGATGGAAGTAGACATAAGTCATTAACTGCTACTCAAAGCTATTTGCAAGTAATTAGTGGTTAATTACAGGAAATTATTTAAATACGAGATTTGAAAGCATCAAAGAAGGAAGCTGTAAACGATAAACATGAGTTGTCAATTATTTAGATTAAAAAGAATGTGAAATAAATGTACTGATAATAAAGTACTACTTTAATTTTAGGAATAAAATGTAAAATCGATATTATTGTATGTATTTGATTAAATAATAGTACTCGATGTTTTGTTCTCGAAAATCAAGACATGAGTACCTATTGACCTTTTACTCGGAATGTAAAAAACGAATACCATTCGTTACTACGACGGTCCATTATCGATGCGTCTAATCGATATCAAGATCGATTCCATTCAACAAAAGATCGACATCGATGTCTAACTGTGATCGGGAAAGTGGCCTTTTCTATTGCATTATTAATTTTAAATAAGCCGTGGAGTTTTGATCACAAAGGGTGATCGTCTCACAGCACGTGGCTGTCTTAAAAAGTTGATTGCAGATTTTTTTTAATATGATATCTATATTTGATGTTGCCGTCAGAGAGCATGGATTAATTATTTTTTGAGTAGAAGAGAGTTCATCAAATTAAGTAATTTGGGGTATTTGGCTTTGTTGATTATTTTCTTTTTCACTTTTATTGCGTCTTCTAATTACATGTAAGTTATACACAAATTTAATATATATTAAATGTGTGAATAAGTTCGAAGAATTTCTAATTTTGTAAGAAAATCACTTGATGGAAGTATATACAACGAACTTTTATTACCTTATTGAACTCCTCTAATTATCAACAATAAAAATATGTAAATATAGTACGCATCCTGGCGACACAAAGGCGCATCACCCGAGGCGATCCTCGAGCATTACGCTAATGACCATGCCATTATGGTCTCTGGCCATATACTCTCGTTTATTAGGGATAATAACGCTAACGAGTTTTTTACTCATCGACATTGGTACTTTTGGGACCGAAAAACTGCGATCATTACCGTCACTGATGTCAAATTACATGATACGTCTAGGAGTTGGTTGTTTTTTGTCGCCCCCATCGATTTGACGGCGTCGTTGATCCTAATTTTTATACGGTTAAATTAGAGCGTTTTTTAAAGTCCTTTTGGGAATTTTATCATCTAGCTCTGAACTGCAAAAACTTTACATAATTAGATTTTGATTCCAAGTAAGGGATTCAGTTATGTAAAATAGCACTTACAAATTCTGCTTTCTCCGACAACGGATACTCATCTATCGGTCATACGCATCGTTGCACCGATTATGAAATCACAACTTACGTCAATCAAACACTATCGACCGGGACATATCTTACCGACGAGACATTCGGTCGGAGTATGTTAATTTAGTTTTACATTATAGACTGGTTTTTGACATTTGTTTCGAATCGAAGGGTTATCGATTTAATTAGTTCTCCGTAGTACTTACCTACGATCAATCTATAACGGAATTGAGTGCTAAAGAAATAACGATATTTAAAAAATAGATTTGGAGCATGTGGAGACATTTTTTGAAGAGGCAAAAGAACAAATGAGCAACGGGCTACCTTATGTTAAATTAAATTATGGCCAATGCTCAAAAATATCCATAGAACCAGGAGAGCCCCATATGTAATAGTGAATTCCTTATTTAATAGTGATATCATTTTATTTATTTTTTCTTACCTGTACGACATTTTGGTGTATAAAATTTTACTTTAGTAGTAGTTTTGGGTTAGATTTAATATGTTAGCTAGGTTCCTCTTTTATATTATAATAGGTGCATATTAGTTTCTACGACTTAGATTGAATGTAAATTCGAATAAATAATTACTGTAAATTCTAAAGGATTTTCTTTAATGACGTATATATGAAAATCAGATTAAGGATCAATAGAATCAGTAAATCTGATAATAGTAGTAAACATTTGTTCTTTAAAATCAAAAGTTACCATTCTGGTTCGAACCTGCTGTGGCCTGAATAGAAATTAATTGAAAGTAGAACGGGAACAAAATAAAAGCAAATCTTCAGCCAACTGACCTTGCGGACGGAGACACCGTTATACGAAGTCCTTTTTTTACCTTTTTAAAATCTTAGGGCGCTGCTATGCCTCTGATCTTGTGAACCGCAAAAGGAGTTGGCTGATTTTAACTATAAAGAACCTGTTACATAAGTTTATAGATGTTGTTTTTATTAGGTGCCTTTGAAGCTTATAAACTTTTCAAAAAAGTTTTCATCATTATAAAACATTAATAAAATTACATATTACGAAAAACTACATTAGTTTAACATAATAAACTTGCTAAAATAAGTACCCAGCGTATGTTCCTAATGAAATAAGGCATTAATTTTGATTCAATATTAATACGAATTACTAGATAGACTAGCTTTTATACGATCACCACTATCTATTTCATCAAATTCCGTTATTTAGTCGTTTATATTATACCAATGTAAAGTCTCCTCAAGGACTGCGGGCGGGACGCTATGGCGACGACAGTTTTGACTATAAATAAGTGTTGTATTGTATTCAATGTATGCCGCTACTGTTCGCTCGGCGGCGAAACACAAAAGAATTTGGAATCCTTATTCTATGACTTTGTGTTGCTTTGTGGGTTTGCTTGGCTAAATCTTGGTTGCATTTGATTATTTTTTATGTACATTTATAAAAATCCAATTAAGTACCTATTATATGAATACCAATA
>JAABKM020000030.1:5537023-5548038 GCA_016277805.2 Papilio aristodemus | reverse complement strand
CAATATAAACTCGCGTTACTTGACACGATGATCTAGTAATGCACTTTTATCTTTGCATGGAAATAAATACGTATATATTAATAAACAGAATATATATTTAACAATAAAATAATTCTGTGTTGTCACTCGATATAATTGCAAAGTTTGAACACATACTTGTTTATAGCATTTCGTTCCACAATACGAAATAATAATAGCAAAAGAACTGATTCAGAGATTTTTGAGGGCTACTTAAAAAATGTGACATGCAGCCAAAAGAGCAATACCAACGTAGCGCGGCGAGCGCGCCTGTCGGGTAAATTTATATTGAAATATGGAATGCAGAATACATGTTGTGGCTACGAAGCACATTCGACAAGATATTTTCTCTAGAACGCTTAAAGGCAGATTGAAAATTTTTGCGAACATTCTTATCATACGTGCTACGCGATTTCAAGATTTTGAACAATATTTCATATTCGTAAATAATAAGCTATTCATCAAAATATGATCAATGATTTAGGAACGAATAGATGACAAATTACATTTTTTTTATGTAATTAACTTCATTTTAATCAGTGATCGCATCACTTTTGTTATTGTTCAAGCAAATTTATTCCGACAGGATGATAAAAAAAATATAATTTGTAAAATGGACATCTTTATAGTTGACTGACTTTTTTACAGCCATAAAAAAATAACTCGATCATAAATATAAAATATAATTTATACGTAAAAGTCACCGTAGAGTCAAGCGTTCTATCATTATTTATGATTATGGTTTATTATAACTTCATCTGTTGGAAACACCGGGTTCCGTCATACGATCACATAACAATATTTTTACGAGGTCGACTAATTGCATGTCATTCGTCTGATTATCCCTGCGACTATGATTAGGCAAATCCATACACCAGTGTTTATCGTCAATGAGTTAATACATCGTAGGAATCAACTACTAAATCTTTCAATTCAATCTAGAAACTTTAATGACATAAGTGACCAATCAAATTATACTACAATTTATTAATAAAGATATAAAATTACGTTTTAATGGATGATTTTCATTTTTTAAATGAGTGGATATTATTTTTCTTTAAACGAGTCTTTAATGAGTAAAATGGTGACCCACACAAGAGATAAAGAATTATGGAGAAATAATTACTGATTACCAACCTCCCCTAGTCGGAGAGGCACCTTAAGATTAAAAAAATAATGTTAAGTGACGATATAATAAAAAGATATTTCGCACAAGTGTAGCGCTCTAGCGTTTTAAATATTCTCACTAACAGGTAGAAGAAATCCTTCAGACGTTAGGTTTGTGGGAGCACAGAAACACCAGATCCGAACACCTATCCGGGGGACAGTCGAAACGACTATCAGTCGCATTGGAACTTGTCAACAACCCGCCGATTATATTCCTAGATGAGCCAACAACGTGAGTACATCATTTTATTTTATCTATGAACTATAGACAATAAAAAAAGTTATCATTAATGCTGTTGTGTATATGGTAACAATTTTCCGAAGCAAAGACGTCAACTGAAATAATCTACGACCTAGTCCGTCTTAAAACGCGTATAATAAACACGTATAAGTTTTTGTTTCATAACTTTAATCAAGAAACGTGCTATTAAAATGATATTACCAATATAATTGATAGATATTGACATTTTATAGCGGTTTTTTTTTATTTTCTCATAGTTAAAGACAAAATTACCATAACAAATTTTCTTTTTTTAATCCAGTAAATCGTTTATCGTAATGTATGAGTCATAATTAATTCTATATAAGCATGTAAGCAAACAATATCGGTACTATACAGACGAATGTTTGAATAAACAAAAATCCTGTGCACTTTGTATTTCTCTGAAATTACACACGATTACAGGGGTGTAGTAAAAAGTATACGTACACAATTAGAAGTAATCAGTTTAATCGCAATCCTACCGTTACGCTTTATAGATCGTAAAGGCAAGCCGTGTACGGAGAATTGAAACGTGCTCGCCCCCAATATTCAAAGTACACCGAACTCCCAGTATGAAACATAAATAAATAATGAGTATTTCGTCCGAGCTTAATTTGAGTATCGACTTTGCGACAACCCTATTCACTCAAGTCGTGACGCCCTGGCGCGATCGCTTTCATTAATTATTCAGATGAACATGACGCAGCCAAGAAGTTAACTTGAACTTAAAAAGTCAAAGCTTTATACGGACAATAGAATCGTTTTACTACTTCAGCATTAAAAAAATGTAGACATGAAGGTAGAAAAAGCAAAGAATGAAAATTAAAAAGAAAAGTATAAAAGAAAAGTATAAAAAATAAGATCACCTCAATGGGAGCAAAGTCATTGTTACTTTTTTTACTTTCCAAATGTTATGCAAAATCGAGTAATACTAGTTCAGTAACGACAATTAGCAATTCATTGAACATTAAATCAGATCTCCTTAACAAAATGTTCGTCGAGCGAAAGCCATTCTCGATTCGCGTGAAACTGGGACAGTTCCAATTTACCTTTTTATAAAGATTTGTAGCCATTTAAAAATTTAATGCTAATTCAATGGCACAGCTAAATCATGAAAGCATCTTTAAAAACAAAATTATAAATGATTAAATTCATTCAATTAAATTTACTTTTACTTCAATTAATGAAAAATCTAATGATAAAATCGCTTCGTTTAAAATATTACTTTAAATTGAATTGTATGACGAAGAATTTCTCCTTGACTTACTCTGTAGCGTGTACAAAAAAATCTTATAATGTCTACATTTAAGTTGATATTCAAACTTTATTCTAAGACATTACAATTTTCTTTATCAGAAGCAAATCAACTGAGATGTGCAATTCTCTCAAGGAGAGGCAACTTATCTACGAAAGTGAATGTTGGAATGCATACGTTTGTGGTAACATCAATCTGGGCAATGTTGAGCTATTGTAAACGTTTATGGCTGTACCGCAATTGTCCCCGTAAACGTGCACGATTGTACTCGCACGTTGGCATATTTAACCAAATAACCACATTGTATAATATGCAGGCTCTATTCTGTAATTATGCAACATTCAAGTAAAGAAACCGAAACGTTATTTAATTTATTACGTATATGATGACAATAATTAAAACAAAAACGTTGTTTTATCACTGTTCTTGATTGATTGTTTAATGTTGGCTGCCTTGGCTTACTTCTAAATTATGAACAAAGTATTCTATTATTTTTCTTAAAAAAATCTCTTGGCAGTAATGATCGCATATAGCAACAAAACAAATTACCTCATTACATGTAATATCAATATATTTTCAGAGGTCTGGACGTCGTGTCGATAAGACAGCTAGTAGTTCTCCTACGCTTGCTCTCTCGACAAGGACGTACCATCATCTGCACCATCCACCAACCGTCTGCTTCTCTGTTCTCCCTATTCGATCGTGTTTATGTCCTTTCTAGAGGCATGTGTTGCTATCAGGTAAATTACCACTCAACTACATTTTGTGAGCATAGGAGCGTGTCTCAAAAACAAACCATACTGCTAATTGTCTCTATTTGTACACCGCTACAGACTTGCAGCTCATATCCTTTCTGTGGATATTTATGGTTAACGCTGGTCACAAAATATTGTAAACCACTTGCTCGTTTGATTGATTTTTACACGAAAATAAAAATTGTATTTACTTACAAATCTTAAATATGCATTGCTCGGAATTCGACCTGGGATTAACGAATTAAATACCGATAGTCTACCATAAACGACACAGATACCGTAACTTAGTCTTAAAAATTATTTATACGTTTTAATTGTATAGCGCAGAAACTCAATTTTTGTACAATTAAATAGGTATTACGTAACGTAATCGATATTTAGAGATAAACATCATAACGGATTTAAAACATTATATAATAACAATAAAAGCCAGTATGTTTGTATAACATCCTGTCGACATAGTGTCATTAAATTATACAGAAAAACAGGTACATGACAACATGCGACATTCTACAGTTTAAGTGAGTCAAGGGCTCCCTTACAAATTATACTTCTATTTCCATTAACACCTTATTTAGTTATCTATGTTAAAACTACAATTTGAATAAACATCTTACGTAATAAACAAGCGATATAAATAAGATAAAATGCAATTAAATATGGTACATAAGGAAAACTTCCCATTTCAAAGGAAATGCGTGTGTATCCCGAAAACGAAAAATTAAATGTCATAAGTAAATTTCACGAAGAATTGTATTTACAACTCGTTAAATTCATAACTTGTTGTCACATTCATATTTCAATATATATATCATATGTATTTATTTAACCTTCAAATCAATATAAAGAATTGAATTAACCAATCCATTAAAAAAAAAGATTTTCGGAAAAGGAATTTTAGGATACGACATTTACAAATGTCAAGAAATTGAAAAAAGTTTCTGTCGTTTTAATTTGACATTGTTAGTTAAAGTATATTTATAATTGTAATATTATATTACACGAAAGAGGAAAGAATATAAATATTGGAGGCATTTTAAACTATATATTTTGAACAGGGCGCAGCGCCGCTTCTTGTGCCGTTCCTCACCGAAGTTGGTCACATCTGTCCGTCAACGCACAACCCCGCTGACTTTGTGGTGGAGACGGTCGCCAGCGACCCGGAGGCCTCCGCCGAGATGTCGGAGCTGTGCCAAAACGGAAAGCTCTGTCGAAAGTTGGATAGAATGACATTAAGAGGTGGCAGGTGAGCTCTATATTACGTATGTATGTGACTGTACTCCGAAACAGCTGGACCGGTTTTGATAAACCTATGTCCATTCATTTAAGTAACTCGTGAGGAAGTTAAAATTTACAGTTTGATACAGTAGATGGCGCTGCAACCTTGTTTCATAATTATTTTAAAGACTAATGTAAAATATATTACCTGATTCAAGTCCTTCGAGTTCCGCCATAACAACAAAAGTAGTGATTATTCTCTTATTGAGCTAAGTCGAACAGGGAGGCCTCATAATATCTTTACCTCATCTGTCCTTTTATCTATTCTGTTTTATAAATAATACTCGTCTTAATCATGTACAACTAATTACTACTAAAGATATTTTTCACTAATAATCAAATTAGAAAAATGTATGTGTAAATTTAAATTTAAAATATCTGCAACTTATTTGAAAGTTTATCGAAACTCAAAGCGAGTTCTCACAAAAAATGCATGAATTGTAAGAATAAAACAAAACGGCCACTTTCACGAAACGTTTCAATTTTTTACAATTTCGTGGAGCGCTTCCAAGAATGTACTACATTGAGAATTATATTATTTTCTTTATAACTTCGATCAAACTACACTCCTCCAAAATAAAAAAAAAAAACATCTATATGAAAAAATAGTTTTATCAGTTAAGTAAAAACTATGGTTACAAAACTAGGATGCATAGTAGTAATCTTTTAACGTATAATAATAGTTATAGCGGCTTGTTATTTTATTATTTCTCGGAATAATCTCAAAAGAAATATGGAAGTTCACAAACGAAATAAAAGCACTTCTCAAGTCTAAGCAGTATTATAAGCTTATACATTAATATTTCTTTACACAAAAGCCAAGAATAATGCTCGAGATATCTTCCACACAGTTGGGCTCTATGTTCCGTAGCGTGAATAAAGATGTAGCTCCCTTAATTGCCTGCTGCGTCATTCATTGGAGGACAGTTATTGTATTCCATATATTAACTAAGGTAGGCCGAAGGATCATATTTCAAAACATTTTTCTCTCAAATAATTTTTATTTTTTTTTAAATCTTGTTTAACCTTTATATTTTTTTTATATACTTCGTTCTTTAAACTGTCATTGGAACTTACATTTTAGCTTTCTTTTTTGCCATTATTACCAGCTATATAGCAGTAACTTCTCGTTTATTTAAAGTCGGTATTAAAGTGTGTAAGAAAAAGAACGAACACCATCAAGTGTCTTGTTTAATGTATTACGGCTGCTGTTAACTGACGTACAGACGTCGGGTTTCTGTAGAATAACAGTGCCGGCATTCCTCGCGGATGGCCAGCACACATCTAAGCAAAGACCCAATCAGTTCAGCATTGCAACACATATAATTAATAAGTGACATATTTGTATTACTCCTGTTTTTTTTTTCTTTTTATCACTTTGTTTTAAATATATTTTATTTTGTTTGTTTGCCTTCGTTTAATGTACTCTTATGTTAATGTTGTGTTGCGTGTTGTATATAAAACATAATTTAAAATAAACGAATAAAATTTCTTTTTTTTTTTAAAGATGTGATTAAATACAAAGCAAGCTTTCAAATATACGAATATAGTAATGGTATCTTTTAAAATCAAACTAATTTTCAATATTTTCTTAAGCAAAATAATTTTAATTTAATAATTAGTTAAGAATTTTGTGCGCATGGCGGTTAGTTATATTAAAAAATATGCTTATATGCCAAATTTAATAAATGAAATCCTTTACCAATTTCAGAAAGCCAGTTTTACACTCTGATGAGTCCATCCAAAGAATCTTCGTGGAGCACATTGCCAAAGAACAAATGCAGAAAATGGAATTCCCCACGACCTTCCTGACACAGTTTCTCATATTAACAAAGCGGATGTTTATACAAAGCAGAAGAAATTCGGTGAGTTTTTTTTTCTATTAAAAATTTTATAATTAAAACCAAATCCAAAACAAAACCAAAAGTAATTCATAACCTCTGCCTACCTTTCTGGGTCACCGCCCACTTACTAAACATTCTAAACTGTCATGATTTCTTAAAATATGAACCTTTCGCTTCATATTACAAGATTAGTTCAACGGCTTGATAAAGTTAAATAAACTATAACCAAGGGACGTGAATTATTTGAAACAAAAAATGTTTCATATTTGCCGTGCACACCACGAATATTGGCCTCTGCAGGGTTTTTTTTTGCCCTATTTCGGAAGGAAAAAACAACCCAACGACCGTCATATTATTGTTGCATTCTATAAATATGTTTATATTTCGCTAACCTAAAAAGATCCTTACAAGGATTTTTTTCTTCATCGCAAATTGTTTGTATACAACCCCTTACTTCGGGGAACCCTCAAAGAAGTTAATAGGAGCACTAATATAGTTTTCTATAATATATTTTTATACAATTATTTATTATTTTTATTTCAAAATAACATTTCCTGCATTTTATTCATCGCTTAAAGTCGTCATTTATCAACGTTAGGTCCATTTCTTACATTCATTCGCTAATACAGCGATTCGTATTGCGCTGTACTCTATTCCAGGAAATAAATAAAAATATTAACAAGTAAACAGGCTGGCTGAGTATACCCAGTTTATATTTTGCTGCACTTTTTTGCATTTATATACATAATATGATAGTATAATAACATACTTGTAAGTTTCACTCAAAGCTTAGATCGTTACGTCTTTTATCTTTATGTTAGAAGACATACAAATACTTTTTTATTAGTTACTGCTTTTTTATTTTTACTTTTCACTAGTCTTATCGACGAATATACGGACACTCGATCATCTGTCTTGGACTTTAACTAGTCTACCAGTATTAAAGATAAAACAGTTCTTTTTTTATGAAATGTCCGGATATGAGATACAAATAATGACTGGTGATCTGTCTTACTTTACTTAATTTCATACTTCTAGCAAACATATCTGTACTAAGCGAATAATGGATCGTTGGTGTATAAAAAGTGTAATTTTTCAAAACCTTTTAGTATTTTTCGTCATAATTTTTATTTAGCATGAAACCTCCTTACTAAAAAGTATTTATTCCACAGATAACACTTTGGATTCAGTTGGCGCACCACGTGATGTCAGCAGTGTTGCTGGGCAGCATCTTCCTGCTCGTTGGCAACGACGCTGCCGTGCCCATTGTCAACTTCAAGTTCTGTATCAGTGTCCTCGTGTTCTTCATGTACACTTACATCATGATACCTGTCTTGCTGTGTAAGTGTGTACAACGTTATTTATTCGCTGTCTTTATTGAAGTGTTTTTTTTATTAGATATCAAATTCTATTATTGGTATAGTTATTAACCAACTCCAACGCTACAGCTTTTTAGTAACTAGCTGTCATATAGCATTTTCTGGGTTGGATATTCAACGAAGGAATTTCTAAGGGATTTATTTATCTTTTTTCTAATTTGTTATTCGTACAATAAACAATATTTAAAAAACTATGGTAGTTACTCAGAATTGATAATAAATATATTTATTTACATATTTGAAAAAAATCTACGACAGTAAAATCTAACAATAACCTAACACTTTATTCGTTGTCGTTTCAAAAACTCTGAGATAGACGTGACTTTTATTTATTTGTATTAAACTCAAGCCTCAAAGCCCTTGGCCTTAACGAAAACGCACGCGTTCACTCGGCTGGAAGTATTTTATTTTGCTACGCATTTGTTTTTTTGTACATTGAAGGGTTTTATTGAGTGTACAAACAAAATGATTCTATGTTCGAGCAATGTATTACTCGATCAATTCGATATACACACACGTAAATTGTACACAAAAAGAACTCTTTAGAACTAAAACTGTCTTTGATTTCCAGATCACAATGACAAATTTGTAAGTGCTCATTTTTATAGGGAATTAATTTATTTAACGCTGGTTCGATTCTGCATTTTTGATAAGACTACCATATAAGTAGCTTGCCTTTATTTTAAAACGGTACAAACAGTTGTAATACAATTATTGTCCAATGTCTATGTCTTTCTAAAGTAAAAAAAAACACTACATCTGACCTTGTTAACTCATCATAATCTTTATAATGAATTCTGATGAATGTTGGATAAAACGTTTTTGCGTATGCTATTACACTGCGGCCGCAGACCCGCGTCGAGACATGCTAACTATTTGCCAGAATTTTTTTTTTAGGCGTTTAGACAAGGTGTATTCACGAACCCTTATTTCGAAGAACGAAATAACCCTTGTGTTCTCATCACGTTAACACGTACAAGTTTGTGTTTAAGGGTGTCATAAAAGCACACATTGCTTAGTATTTTAAGGCCACAGGTATATTAAATACTATGTATTTTTTTACATATAAAAATAAAGTTAAAATGAATTTATTAGTATTGGGATAAAACATAATTTAACATGAAGAATGAGCACCGAAAGCCTCTGTCCATTTAGGATAGGCAACGACAATAAACAGATGGTACTTTAGTTTGTTGCAAATTTATGAGTTCACTTAACATCGGATGCTTGGTCGTTTTGTACCATCTTCCATAAAAATAATATTAGCGAATTGCATTTTTTTTCTTTACAATGTTTTTTTTATAGTAAAAAGGGGGCAAACGAGCGACGAATCGCCTAAAGTCAGGTGATCACCGCCGCCCATGAACATCCGCAACACCAGGGGAACGTCTTTCGTTTAAAAGTCTCGTCGTTCGTCTCAAAGTTTTGTTTAATCAAATATATTAAATGTTTTTGTGTATGTGTGTGTATTTCTACCAACAGTTCCGATGGAAGTTCGCATGTTAAGGCGTGAATACTTCAATCGTTGGTATGGTCTGAAAGCATACTACGCTGCGCTAACATTTTCTTCTCTCCCGGTTATGGTAAGTGGCGTTTCAAAACACATTTTTTTACAGACCTCACGCCTATACTCCCTTTAAAACATAGCGCATAGTAGCATAATCGGACAAAAATTCTACACTGCTTACAACTTCACCTATCCCTTCGGGGACTACAGGCGTGAGGTAAATTGTTTACTTAAATCTTAGTGTATATTTTAATTTTATTGCAGGTGCTCTTCGGCTTGCTGTTTCTTGTGATAGTCTATCTCATGTCGGGACAGATTCTTGAATGGGATCGATTCGTTTTATTCGTTTTCTGTGCTATACTGATCGCCATTTGTTCCGAAGGTTTCGGACTAGTCGTGGGTTCCGCTTTCAATGCTACCGTAAGTAAAATATATGCATACTTTTTGTATTCATTTCTACGAATTTAAATAAGTTATCAATAATTTTATGTTATAATTGCCACAATACAATAAAAAAAAACTTCAACGCAATACAAAAGTGGTTGAATTAATTTTGCTTCTAGATATCCTAATCGTATATTTTATGTATTAATAAGGTCATGGATAACCCTAACATAAATAACTTTTACAAATATAATGCAATCTTAAATTATATTGTTCTTATTACTTATCTTTCGTAATCACCCAATGAATTTATGATTGATTTTTTTTAATGAATTTATTTAAACTATTCATATCTTTAGGTCGAGAAAAGTTGGCGTTGAGCAAAATATATAAATAAGGAAAAATGTTATTTTTTTATTAGGAAATGTCTCTATATCCATTTGTATATTAATCTAATCTATTTCAATGTACGTTCGATTAAAGATAATTTTTGAATCATAGAATAAGAAATAGATAGACTCAATTCATAAAATATTTGTTTTTTTACAGAACGGCTCCATTGTAGGTCCCGCAACCGTGTCGCCTTTACTCGTTTTATGCTGCTATGGTATGGGATTCGGACCGTATATAGAAACAAGAATGAAGATTTTAATGTCACTATCATATCTGCGTTACGGTTTATCTGGATTGTCTATTGCATTGTACCAAAAGAGATCGTCAATGGAATGCCATCAAGACTTTTGTCTATACTCGGATCCTAAACTTATTCTTCGAGATGTTGGAATGGCCAACGAAACATATTACATGCAAATTATTGGTTTACTCGGTTTTATTATAATTCATAGGTTAATTGCTTATTTTGTGTTACGTTATCGACTTACCTCAGAATTCTCAAATAAATTCATGTCGTATATTAGTAAATTTTTAAAACATAGATGAATTAAGTAGTAATCCGAAAATTGTTTATTGTACTAAATACGATAGTGGCTTTTGTTTGGAATTTTAAAGGAAAGGGACTTAATACTAACCTTGATAAGTGTACTAATACTTGTATAACTTAAACTTAGGTAAATGTACTTATGTTAATTATAAGGTATTCGAATCTGTGATTTTTATTTAATTGTATAGAAACTGTTAAAGGATAAAGTTTAAATTTCGAATAAAGT
>JAABKM020000030.1:5483885-5494785 GCA_016277805.2 Papilio aristodemus | reverse complement strand
CGAGAAACATAAATCATGAGTGAACGTATATTTGAACGTAAAGCTAAGCCAAGACTGTGGATATAAAAGGAATGCCACACAAATACCGGATGCATGCTAGCAAACGCTATTTAAGACTGTCTCTTTTCGCTGACTGGAAACAGGGCTAATGGATTGCCATTCATATCATTATGAATTATCGACCATAATAAACCTTTGAGCTTATAAACGCAGTCAGTTTTCAAATTGAAAATAATGTTTTACTTTTTCAGACCGAAAAATAATCATACATAAATTGAGTCCATGTCTTTTCGCCAAGCCTATCAAACTCACTTATATTAAATATTTATGTCCGTGTCAGATAAGCTAAATCAACTTAACTATTGAATGCATGCTATTTACAGAACAAGTAAATTTTCTCTATAATAAAGGTGCCATTATATACCCATGTTAAGAATTTAATCACAACTAAAGTAAAAACCTATAAATTACTACATTAAGTAAACTAATCGATAGGAAATTTCTGATTTCAGTCCACACTTCTTGTCCAATTATCTTACATGCCAGATATGCTATCAAGACAATTTTAACGTTAATTGACAGGTATCTTTACGAAGGGATAGAATACCACAACGAAGCTTTCACTAGTTCCATAACCTCAATAAACCGAACCCTCAGTGACCTCATTTTTGCAGTCTCATAAATTATACTACAGCACACCCTAAAATGTCATCGTTACTCGACTTTCAACTCTCAGACAACATAAAACAACGTTTGTTTTACAACATAATTGACAATAGTTGATTATTGCACGAAGTCATAACTTTGTTCAATAAAACATGTGAATCAACGCCACAAAGATCGATGGTCCCTAGTGCCTTCATCGAGTGAACTGCGCTAAAAATACATGATTTATTCCCCGCAGCCTAAGGGCCGGTTGATTAGTTTAAAAGCCTTACAGAAAATTCCCTCGAGACATTTTGATGACATAAAATTCGTGGTAGTGAGGAATAAACTTAATAAATGAATACATTTGAAAAGTTATATCAAAGACTAACTTCTATTACATAAAGCGTTAAATTAGTTTTCTTAGAAATTCATACTTTGTAGTTGCCAAAACTTTATTTAATTTAAATAAAAAGGAAAGACTGTTGGCTTCACTTCAAGGTACTTTCAAGGTATCAATAAAGTAATACTTACGCAACTTAATTGTGTCTTGATACAATTTACATCCTTTTTTGCTTCATTATAGCTTTTTTACTTACATACTAATAGTCTAATATAACCGTTTCCTTTAACTACTACCCATTTAACGACGAGTAAGGTCGAATGATTCATAGACACTAGTTTAAAATATAATATTATATAATATATCAAAGTCATTTATCAATCATCTACATACAATGTTTGTCAATTGTGAACGATACCTTATCTTATTACATTCTCTCTGTTCATGCAAAGAAATTTGCTCGAAATCAATTAGTTTAATTAAAGATAAAATAATTTAAAATAGCTTATTTAAATTGATTACAAATATGACGTCGATATGAAAATATTAAGTACTTTTTACAACCGTTTAGATTGCATGGCAAACATTCTAAAAGCATGATAAACAACATGGAAAATCCGTCTATAGTTTTGATTTTAAAGTAATGTTTTGCTTTGCGAATAAAGTAGTGTCGTCTAGTAACGTTTACGTATTAGTTCTCAAATAAGATCCAGTAGTACTTTACAACCTAGAGTGGTAAAAAGGATTGGCTGATAACCAGTTCCGAGTTTGATCTTCATCTGTGATCGCGTCCAGAGAAATTGACACACATATTTCTAGTTGGACAAGAACTTTTCTTCTAACAAGTGAAAGCGACTAATTGGCTTTTACTGTTTTTACACTAGTTAAAACATGCAATGTTTTTTTTTCATATTCAATCGTCTAAAGGTAAACATGATTTAAGAAAAAAGATTTCTACATTATTATTTAAAAAAAAAAACATATATAACGCTAACATATAACGCTTTTATTTTTCGAAGGGTTAAGCTGTTTTGCCGACCTATAACGTGATAAGGGGCGAGGTTATCGCCTCATCGGAAACGAATTTTAAAACTCAGGGCTGGTATCAAGTTGAAAAAACTCAATATTATTCTTTCAGATCCGGGATTCGAACCTGAAACCTCAACGTTGCAACCGTACCGTAATACAAATGCGCTATCGAGTCAATTATTATTTCCACTAATTAATAAATTCAGAATTGACACAAAACTCAACCATGATTGACGAATAGGTGGAATGTGATAATCAGAAGTGTTCGATCTTGTAACAAGTTGAATCCAAGGTTCTCAATCAATAAAGGAATCAAACGAAGCGACAAACGTGAAACAAGTTGTTGGCAAACAATCGATAACGGCTAACAAACAAGCAAAAAATCGAGGGCCGGTGTGATTCAATAGAGCGTTAAGTGCTTTCACTATGCAATTTACTTCTTCCTCATTGGACTTCCCTTACAGTAATTGAGTGACATGATTTAATTTACAACAGTTATTATTACTAAAAGTCATGAAAATCTAATCGTACGGATGTTCTGTTACCAATATTCATATAGACGTACATACAAAGCATTTGCGAATAATTTGTCAAATAAACAATCTGTTATGATGAAAAGTAAATAAAATTAATTTCTAAAAACATATTGTTAACCATCAGGATCCAACGAGTCGAATCTAGCAGTACGAAAAAGTATAACATAATCAAATATTCATAATTATATATAAACATCACAAGTCGAGTATGAAAACCAGACTCATTCGAGGATTGGACGCACACCTGGTGCAGATCTAATGATAAACTGTTTAATGAGACTGATTTCTTTGTAAAAATAAAAAGTTGTAAAATCAAATTGAAACAAATAAAGACCAATATTGTGAACAACTTTTGGCCTCTCTGGTGCAAGTAAAAACTGCGATATGAATGTTGTAAGACATATCACGGTTTCGCAGGTTCAAACAACGTGTTTTTATTTACACAATATAAAGTACACAGACAAGGTGCAGAGGTTATTATTGATCTGTATATTAAACATACATATTGTATCTCGTTCAAATATTACGACTGCTGACGGATGTTGACAGATCGCATAATGAACAATGCAAGCGTCGACTTATAACACTAACAACTGCTATCTTTAGGATTAATCTTTGACTTCAAACATTGAGAGTTCGCATCAATTAGTGAACAATGCATTTCAGTCAATACATCGGAAGTTTGGATGATATTTTTGTCTTTACTGGAATTTAAAACACATTAAGATATTTGAATTTTTTTATTCCCAATTGTAAGTAAGCATTATTTGGCAAGCCTCGACAGTGACTGTATAAATATGGTTATTCCGTTTCACTTGCCAAAAATGTACTGCAAATATGTAGGTACATTGAATTACTTTTATGGTTACAAGACTAAATATGTTAAATCGGATATGTTTTTATTGTTAGTAACGTAAATGAATATTTACATGTGAAAATGATATAGTGTATTAACAAATGATTTAATTGGTTAGATCTAAACGAGAATAAAATTTGAAAATAATGCATATAAGGACTCGTTACTTAACATTCTTGCTATCCACATTGAAACAGTGTCATAAAGCTTCATAATAAGAATGTAAATAAAGTCCCAGAGTATTTATCATTTTATTTAAGTTTACATTAACTTATCTTGTTGGGTGCTACATTACCGCAACACCAAGACATGAGAGTATTCTTCTTATTTTATGAACAATACTGAATTTGCTTCGTAAAATTAGAAAGATTATTTTTTATTATTTTCTTTACACTTAAAATGATCTACTAATACTAGCATTAGTCAGTCAAACGTCATACCACAAAGTAAGCAATAGGTATTCATTCTAATGAATCAATTACGGTCAATGAACTATTTTTTAATATATTATTACAATATTTACTAACTTTGACACAGTGTTATTGAAGGGGAAACGGAATTTCGAAGTTAGACATTGTGTCTGAAAAGTTATGACATGTTTCCGATAAATGTTCTCGTGTATTTATGCTCGAACACAGTTCTGAATCAATATTCCATTCAAAGTTCATAGTTAAAAGTTTTTTTATGCAATGGAGTATATTCAAGGATCTTAAAAACAGAACAACATTTTTCACACTTCTCATATTCAATTTAACTTTTACTTCTTTATTTTCTCAGTTAACTTATATTCTTTCTTTTTAATTTTTAGTTAAATTATCTTTCGAAAAACGTGTACAAAAAGTCACGGTCAATTTAAATAACGTCGGAAATTCTAAAAGACCTCTTGAAACAAATATAATTAAACCAAGTTTTTTGTTCAAATATTGGTCTTGTAGCAAATTGTCCCGCAATATTGACTCATAACTACAGTATACAAAAAGTGTAAAACGTCAATTTGAATTACACAAACACAATGAAAAATTCAACGTAATTTTGATTTTATTTTATTGTACATAAGATTAGATATTGCATGTCAGTTGGTGCAAAATAGGTATTAACAATTGAAAATGGTTCACGCACACGGAAATTCATGTATATCTATTTGTGTGCTTGCGTGTTCTTTTGCTTCCAACCGAATGGCCATTGTGAAACGGAGCAGCTCATGAAATAATTGCATGGCGATTAAAAAAATCTAATTACGCCACATGAATAATATATTTTTTTATTCTGACAATTAGCGTACAGTATGATATTTTTTGTTTTTAACATTGTTTTTATTACTTAAAAAACAATGTAAAAAATTTAGCTCAGTATATGGGCTAACATTTATGATTCTTCGTCATTACAGTCTTTCATACATTCACATGCAACAATTTATATGTTGCAACTTTTGATAAAATGTTTGAAACACATTTGCTATCTTAGTCTATCCATATCGGTTATGATGTATGAAATTAAACGTTTTTTTTATATTTGTTGATTTAAGTATCATAGCTTTTGTTTATATTATCATTAAACAGCGTTTGTAGCCGTTAATTTTAAATTTATATCTGTTGTAGACATAAAGCAATTTAACGTTAACAATAATAAAGTTAAAAATAGCAGCGCTAATAGCTCACCAGCGATCACTGCGCTATAATAAATTGGAACAAAAGCGCAGTTGACCCGTCAACGGTTGTGTAATTATGGTTAACTGTCTCGCCGTGCTAATGATAAATACGTCTCCGTTACGCACCTGAAGCGTATCGCACAAACAAATGAGCTGTTGCGTGGTCTATCTATCAACCGCATATGGTATACGTGGAACAGCAAACGTGTGGAGCTATTCAATTGTCTTCATAGTTTCTTGGTATTGTAAAGTTTTTTGGTATTATTGATTAAATAAAAACACTTATATTCTAATATTGAAATTCAAGAAAGTCGGAAAGAGATTATTTAGCATTAAATGAATATAATATATTTAAAGTATGATTTTATAATGATGGAAAAACTAAAAGGATGCTAATTTATCTGTTCATCTCATCAAGGATCTCCACCGTGGTCTTTAATTGGAAATTCCCGTTGCATAATTCGGAGTCGTTACCACATCTATTAAATCAATATACCGTATTTAAAATACGCAAAAACGTGCCAAAGACCTATAAACTTATTTAAACGAGAACGAAGTCAAAATATCGGTAATGTTTCCGAACGTTTTGTCGCCTATTTTTAGTGTGAGAGTAATTTATTTGGGAGATCTTCTATTAGGGTCGCCATAGACGAGCGAGATAAGTGATAATAAAGAGCTGAGCGAAATAAGTGTAACTCTATAACAAAACAAGAATTATACCCATTGACTAAAGAAGTATTGAGTAAAAAAATGCGATTTATAGAATATACTATTGTTTCTATTTCAATGTTTTAACGAGCACAACTTAACCTGAATCGATAATTGAGAATTTAAATATAAAATAAAAAAAGTAAATGCTTCTAGATAAAAAAAAATCCCTGTCGATAGGAACAACTTATGAACAAACGTGAATGTACGAATGTTTCTTATTTAGCTTTGTATACCAAATCCAATTTGGGTACAGTGCACGTGTAAAGAGTCCGTTCCGTCACGTCCGTAGCGCACGTGCTCGCGCGCACACACGCCCGCACTAATTACGTTCCCGTCGGCGTTGACACATTCACCAAATGTCACTGAACGCGTCACTTTACTATCGCACTGATTACTGATATACCCATTCTGTTATGTCTTGGTTCTCAAGTCTTAGCCATTCATTTGCATAAACCAGGCGATTAGTATTCAGCCCAGTTTCCGTATAATGTTTCTCGAATCCAGTTCAATACCTAAATATACATAGTTCACAGAACGATCTGGCGATATCTTTAGTTCTGATATTATGACAACCGCAATAACAATGTCCTTATATACTCTTAGTCTAAGAAAGATTTAGAATAGAATATTAATTTCGTGAGTTATTTAAACTTTAAAAAAACTGGCGAAAGCACCACAAGTCAAACGTTATCGGTCGGCGCGTGTGCCGCGTGCCTACGACCAATGTTGCAACAAGCTGCCGCTGACATTTGGAAAGGTCGCTGACGTAGACTGAGAGTCTCAATGACAGTAATAATAATGTAATCACACTATTCCATCATTTGTATTTATAAATATATTAATTACTTCTATATTTTAAATTAGTTACTTAATTTAAAAACCTTTCATTACGTATCAGTCTAATTAAAATGATTCGTCATCGCATCGATCTTTTCCGTAAAAAAGTAATAAAAAACACAGATACTTAATTAAATATTAAATAGCCACGATTCCCAGCTACATCAATTTAATGCATTAATTTAAACTTTTTTCTTCATTTAAATTAGGAAGAATTACGTAATCTCTAGAATCGAATTACCATACCTGGCATGTATAAAGCCAAAAACGCAGCGGAAACAAATTAGAGAAAAAAAAACGAACGACCTTTTCTATGAGAGAACACCAATTAGGACATAGGACGTAGGACGTGGGGGACCGTTTAAGGCGGGCATTTATTACCATTCGTCGTTCATTGTTCCTGGTTGTAAGGCGTGGGTTTAATGCTGTAGGATTGTTGCACCCACGGCTAATTCCACGCCGATGATTTTGCGCCGCGGAGCGAATTAATTGGTCACAATTAAAACAAGTCGAGCTGAGTGAAACCGTTTTGGCCGTCTCGCAGCTAGCCGAGTGTCAAAGAAACGAGTGGAGTCGTTCAAGTATAAAGTTGCAGGAACAAAATAGAATCACCGAGGTATAATGTAATAGAGAAGTTGCTTCGGAAAAAAGTCTTGTTCCATTTTAGTCAGTTAAAGTTTAAATTCGCTAAAGCGCTAAAACATTATTTATGTCGTCTAACCAAACATATTCAAACATACAGACCTAGCTTGTTTGTAAAGTTTTTCTTATAAAAACAAATAAGATTCAATAGGCCACTTTGATGCTTGAGAGCTAGCAAGCGACCTGAATAAAGGGTAGTCCTTTAGTCGCAACTAAATAAAACACAATAATGAGCAGTGCTGTTACTTTATATCTCGATGTTTGGAACGCATGTTATTGTATGACACTTGAAGTCATGTTCCAAATGTTTCCCACTTCACTAGTGTATGATTTTGAATACACCGACTACATTGAGTACGATGTGTTTTTATACTTGAGTAGTTTCTTTCATAAAAAATATAAATTAATATGGTGTAGTTTACAGTGTAGACGTTGGGCCCCTAGCGGGATACGTTGAAAACCGACAGTATACAGAAAATGCCAAGCGGTGCACTGACCTAAAACTCTTTTATATATAAGTTTTAAAATATGGTAAGCATCGAGATTTCATATATGTCATTTTATTTCGCTGTTGCCGCAAGGTTAAAACTAACAGTAGATTAATCAAAGCGGCGACACACGACGGAACATGTGACCATGCGCGAGGCGAATTCAATAAACCGTGGAAAGTTTCGTAAACGTTTACGAGAAGCGTTTTGCAACCGAAACGAAATGTATCGATTTATGAGAATTAACTAAACCATCGATGCTTGTCGAACGGCAAGTTTACCGTTGTTTAAAATAACAGAAATAAATTCCTAGCATAAACATGTATGTGGTTGATTGTACTTGTAATTGTGAGAAAAATTGTTGTATGATATTTTGTAATCTGAATCTAATTTAGTAGTTTGTTTGTTGACCAACAAACATTTTTTTATTATTTAAAAATAAACTGCAGGTTCTTCGACGACAAACTTTTTGGAAAAAAATGGAACAAGAGTAAACATTGTAATACAAGATTGTGGTATCAAATATTCCAATCACTTTTGTAAATTATTTATTCCTACACCTTTTTTACATATTGTGACTACTGTACCTTCCATTAGCACTGATTTTAAATACTTTTCAATATTAAATTCAAATTATAAACCTCGTCATTACATCATTGTACGTCTGGCTATAGTTGGCGTAGTTCCGTATATAATAAGTGCGATTTCACTTCCCATAGCGACAAAGGAGGCTAGTCTGCGCCGCGGTCCAATCGTGCGACCGGCTAGATCATAACAACGAGCAGGAAATGATGGAAAGTATAATAGCGAGGAAGTGTAGCGCGGTGTAATCGTCGGCCGCGGCGCGCGGACGGTAGTCATCATTGATCTATTAGATCATAGAACGCGGACACGTAACGTAATTGTTATACTCTTATATGTATACACATTACTGAGTATTTGTCTTCACGTGTAGACACATCAGTCTCGTTAAAGTCTTTCATATGGGAGCGGTGTTAAACCTTCTTGAACTGCACGCCTGAGTCTGACGAAGATGGCGCAGCATCGGGAAAAGTCTAAAACTTACTATCATTGGCCACGGCCCATATTGGTTATGGCAGTCAAGACATCCCAAAGTAAAACTTTACTAAGTAAAACATATATGTAAAATTATATTTCATACAATTTCAAGCTTAATATTAAGACATCAGGATAGAGATAAAGTATTAAACTCTCAGTTTAATTACTATAAAGTTTGTTTGCACCAGTCGAATAATTATTTGCCCTGGATATATTCAGACCGAACGCATAAAAAAACTCGTTAAAGTCAAAAGCCCATCAAATCTATTTTTCGAATATCGAAACGGCATAGCTCATTTGTTTTATTGGCAGTTCGCTTTACGACTGCGGGCAACATCAATTACAACACATAGATTTCAATATCAATGCTACGTTATAAAACCCTGAAATAACTTCGGAATATGATTTTTATAGTGTCGCAACACATAAATCACTTCGTTAATATTCACCGTCGATAGTGTTTTTAAAGTAGTATGCTATTATAGTAATTTAGAAAAATAGTTAAGCGCTAATGCAATAAAGCATTCTTACTTTAAGTTTTAACAATTAACATAATTTGGTCTTCGTGGTTAGGTGACCATGTATAGAGATAGGCTTTGGCCTTCGCCTTTTTAATACGATTCACAGCCTAACTGTCTAATCTGAGTATTGCTTTTAAACTCAATGTGTTAGGCAAAACTTGAACAATGAATATCAAGGAAACTGATGTAACTTGTTACCCAACAAATAGATTACGGTCGGTCTCAGCGGCGCGGTGTGAAGTGAGGATTCATTACACGAACTAAAAGCGCCAACAGACGCTCTCAGACAGATAAGAGCAATTGAAATAATTGATGAGACAGCGGCATAAGTGACGCCAATAATCCGGCGCCCGCTACACAGCCGATGCACGCGGATGAATCATATCATGCCTACTTAACATTGCTTAAACGGATCATGGAAATATCATGGAATAAAATAAGAAAAGGAATTAGTATATCTATTTGATCTTTGGAAAATTTTGCAAAATTTGATTTAAAATCTAATAAGATTCGAAATGTTAAAAAATAAAAAAATAACGATCGCTTTCTGTCTTCCTTGAGTAATTTATTATATAAAAATATACTCATTTGTAAAAATAGAATAAGAAATTGGTCTTAATGAGATAGCTGCTATTAACAGAACTAAAGAGGCCGACTCCACTGTCGCAGACTCCGTCGAAGAACTACCGCTTTTACCGCAAACTATTAGTGTCACTCGACCGATCCTGCTGGCGCTTGACAAATTCTTGAAAACCAATAAATCTCACGCCACTTTCAATTGTAAACCGGAAAGGTGTAAACTTTTTCACTGTCGTCAAAAACAAGATCAACAATAGAAAAAGTATGTCACTTTTTATCGACTTACAAAAACATTTGTAGCACGAGTAAAATTTTGTATAAAATGTAGTTCATCTATATTGGTTCATTCTTAGAGATTTTCAATAAGAAGTTAGCATACGGCTAGGAGACGACAGCGTGGGCGCAAACAATACGATGAATCATTCGCTTCGTGAATGGGTTTCGTATAAGGCAGTGGGTCGGTGCTCCCGAGATAAAAATAAATCTCGACGCTGTCGTACCGCGTTAACTAATTCGTTACACGGCACACATTAACTTGTTAAATATATGCGCTATGTGTTTTAATACAACGCGTCCACCTCAGCAATGAATTCACTTATGCGAAGGAAGTCTGGCGCCATGGCCTATCTGGGTCGACTTAAACAAATTCAAACGCATAATTCTTTCACCGCGAACAGAAACCGCTATGCTACTGTTTCGTCGAAGAGAGATAAATTCGATAGTTTACATTGACCGAATACACATTTTATTATTAGAATTCTGTTAAAGTCACGGTCTTTAGTACTGAAGTTTGGAGTTAATGTTTTTTGAAAGTGGTTATTGCGACATAAGTTCTGAGAAGTTAACATTCATCATCCACATCTGTGACACATCAAAGAGCTGGATTGTTCTCTGAGTGGGACACTTTCACTGCTTAATTTAAAAGCCATGTGATCCAGTTGCTTATCGGGCGTCTTGGATTAAAATCGAGCAGCACAATACATTCATAAGCATTCACGCCACGTCT
>JAABKM020000030.1:5460214-5472695 GCA_016277805.2 Papilio aristodemus | reverse complement strand
AAAAAAAATTATTGGTTTATAATCATTGCAATAGATACCTAAGAACGTATTTTTATGTGACTGTTTACAAAATTGTAGAAGGGAAGGAGAAAATTAGAGAGACTAAGGTTTTAAACAAAATTTAAACTCCTTCTAGTGCACAAACTACATCTTTTGTGTAAGTTGAATTATAAAAATTCATAGTTTCTGTCAAGGAACCTATGGTCTTTATTAAACACGTCATAACCGGACATCCTGTGTATATCGATAATAGGTCGAGCGACAGACGGAGAAGTTCGATTCGACTATAGTATTTTTTGTTATTAATCTTTTTACACCGTATATAGATTAAAAGCAGGCAAATAATTTTACCATATGTTAATATTTAAGCGCTATTGACAACAAAATAAATAATAATATAATATAAAGTAACATCATAAATTTATTACAAGTTGTCAAACGCTTTACAGTAGTACTTTGTCAAAATATGCTCGTATATTAAAAATTCAACTATTTATTGTACTAAAATTCAATGCTCGACTTGATACAGCTAAGTGATTGTTGTAGACGACAAGGTCTTATCTGATTTATCGATTTTATGATAGATGATAGAATTGGGTCGACCAAAATATTTTCGATATTTTACACTAAACTTATAAACAATATTATTAAAAAATATTTGATAATAATTTCACCATTAACGTAAAAAAAAAACAATGATATATGGCTCAACCTATGTGTAAGATAAATACTGCTACAACATTAAATTAAGAAACATATTGATAAAACAAAAGTTATTAAATTGTTTTTTAAGTGTAGTCTTTAAGATGCACCTTGTGGTGGGGCATGTTAAAGACATTCGCATGTTAATAAAACAAGTTTCAACAACACCTGTCTGCCTTTTTAGCTTATGCAATGGCTTTGTTCGCGTGTTGAGATACAGTATGATGATAATTTAAATGCACTTTTCTCAAGCTGATCTTATGAACAAAAATTATAAAACGTGAAGTGATACGAAATACACATTCAATTACTCTTATTTATTGTTTAAAGTTTATATAAACAGTAATGATTTTTTTCAATCACGCTAGTCTTTTAGAACACTACTTATAGTTTCTGACATCCATAGTGTCTGAACACATAATCAGTGATGACAAACTTCTACTTTCTATTAATAATAAGTGTTTCAGAATGCTTATCAAAAATGACGGCCAAACCTCAGCGGAAGTAGAGGGTGCGGAGTCAATAAAGCTATGATTATTTTCGGTTCACATGTGGTATAAGTAATAAAAAAAAACTTAAGAAATATAAAAAGATCATACAAACTGTGCTTGGTTTTTTCAAGCTAAGGCAAAATTTATGTGATGTGTTTTATAAAATGCAAACGTTTCTTGTTGGGTCTTGGGATCTGTATTAACTCGATGACATTCAGCGATTACTATCGCTTTGCAACTACTTTACAACAAAAAGACATGGCAACTTAGTTTTTTTTTATCTTTCAAAAATGTAGGTACACGTATACACTTTTAAGAAATCGTAATAAAAATAAACTATGCCGTTATTAACCACAATATTGCACCATAGCTATTTAATGACGTTCAAAGTTATGTGGATTGGGAAAGTCTTTCGTATAGGTAAATTTAAGTAAATATAAAAAGACGGTAGCAACTGAAACATTGATCCGTGGAGCAGCTTTAAGATCACATACTTCTTTGTAGCCGACTTGTAAAGGCTGTGAAATGTAGACAAACCTGTGGTGCGAGTTCTGTTGGCTCCGTGGTGGCCGTTTTGAAGGTCTCCACTGACGCTAGTCGCAACCACGCGGGACAGCATGACGCCCGACTTGGCGCTGAACAATCCCAGTCGCACGTACTCCCATCAGTCACTCCCTTCACTGGCGCAATGATACCTCGGCCGATCCTACACTGGGGACACACGTCCGTGAATCACTGGGCCGTATCGCTGCACGCACTCGCCGGTAATTGTTAGCGCTCCCTGTAGCCAACGCAGTTACCACACGCCGGCGACATGAATACAAAACTTTCAATGTTTTGGAAACAATGGCAGTGAGACATTAAATTATGCGAGTCGATACGGTCTTTACAAATCGAATAACGCTAATAAATAAAAGTATTTTTAAAGTGTATCGGATAATCACTACACGATTTTTTATAACCGACGCAATCCGGTTGCCAAGCAGCGACGTATCGGATATTTGACAGTTGCGACAGTTCGATACCTGAGCGCGACACACAGTCCACACAGCTCGAAAACCTTTAACGTACTGACCGGAGGCAACTGTGCGAGACCGGCAAAAAAGAGAGAGAAATATATTAATTTACTGGTGCTATAAGCTCGTAACCGGCACGATTTATCGCTGCAAAAATGCACCGTATCTCAAAACGGATAAAGTGCAGATTGTTATAATCGCAATGTTCACATTGACACAGCTTCTTCGAACTCTAAGTGTGGAAACTCGAAACGAGTCGAACGGAGAAACGTAGTGAGTGCGAAAGAGATAGAACAGTCGATGGATGGCGATTGGCGATGCGGCCCGAAGGCAAACCGAATGCCAAGGCCGGCTCGAGTCACGTTTCATTTAGACTAGACAGACCCTTATATATAACTGTATATAAAGCCTTATATATACAATAAGTTTATTGCCCTTCCCTGAAATTTCGATCCAAACAAAAGTACTTAAACTCCTGACATAATCCACATAATTAAGATAACCCTACCAGTGACTGATAACGGTATCATAAATAGATTTATGCTCCGTTAATTGTAACAACAACTGATAGGAACGTTGAACATCACTGACGTCACATGTAAATACAGCTGTCTGATCTCTGTGAACAATAAATTTAAACTATTTGAATAGAATCAACGAAGCGCATATTCACAAAACACGGCCATATGAAACATCCTGAAATTCATGTACAACGGAAGACCACGGATTCCTTGAAAATATGATTTAACCCAAATTATTCTCAATCAAAACTACTCAATCCAAAGCTCTTGTAAAATTTTGATTTGGCAAACGTCTACGTCATAAAGAAAATATTTAGTAAATTTCTTGCTTCAACTAATAGTAATAAACCAACTATCTTAAATGTACTTCCTGCAGAAAAGTAATAACTTATTTTATCCTTTTCACATGCTAGAATTATATTTAAGAATAATCTAGTACTCAAATGTTACGGACATGTTTCCCACCGTACTCGTCTGAGCTAGGCGTGTGCATTCGTCGGTTTTCTCCCGCGGCATCCGCTCGCCACTGATGCGTAACCGATTTGCGAATACATACATCTTTTTAGAAAAATCACGATATAGACTGAAACCGAACCCGACACTAAAAATGTAAATAATTTTTTTAATCTATCTTTTTGTCCATTATCAAATAATCTAATTTCCGATTTATAAGTTATCACGCATAATTACGTGAGACTGATAAATGTTCCGACGGGCTTGTTCTTGTCCTATTATTACAATCATGTATTTCACAGCATTTATAACAACCGACAAATATTAAAATTCTTTTAATGACTGAAGGCTGTATCGTGTCGATAGTTAGCTAACTATTTGAGGAAATTGTTAGAAGGTCGCAACAAGAAATTCCAAGAGTTAGTTTTTATACAATACAGAGTTACTCGTATGTGTAATTTAATTTGTAAAAGAATATTTTATAGATAGTTACAGCGTGAGCGAGTCGTTCGAAACATCGGATCTTTTTTTGTCTATTTTGCATTAATACAAAACATGTCTTTACAAATACATATAATTTATAAATTTATTTTTGTATTTTAACAAACTCTCGCAATAATTAAAGAAGCACTAATACTTATAAGTAATTGTGGTAAATTAGAAATTCATAATTTTCTGACCTTATTAGGATTATATGGATTATAGCTCGTTACATAAAAAAAATGTTTTTTTTAAACATTAGTTATATCAAAATAATACCAAAATTATTAACTGATTTTTTTTGCATTATCCTTGTGCTCTCATCCGTAAGTTTTTTTTTCCCAAAATTGTTTCTCAACAAAAACACGTTAATCCGTTATGTGAACTAAAAGCGATACAGAGTGCATCATCGAGCATAATTCGTTTACGATGTGGATAACCCATGACATCATACGCTTAATCCTAAGAGGGAGTAGCGGTTTCATATTTAAAAAAAATATAAAGATAGTTTGTCGAACTTTCTAGATGTAATAATTTCTTCGATGACGTGACGATTTCACTCATAATCAGTTTACATTATATTTGCGTAATAATGCTTACTTAATACCACCAATAAATTCACACAATATTATTACAAAATTTTCTCTATTATTTTTAAGATTTTTGTATTCTTTGAGGACAGACATTTGGAAAGGCCTGTTTTGTATCCAGATTACCCGATGATGATAATAATGGTATATCTATTTATACTACAAAACAAAAAGTATCAAAAACCAGAGACAAGTTGATAACAACTTTTACACAGCAAAAACCTTCACAAAAATTTCTAAAGGAGAAAACGCATCAAAGAAAGTTAATGCGGTGACGTCCAAATTACAAAGTTCTCAAGATGTCTCGCATCTTACAATTCAGAGCGTGTTTAATTTGATCAGATACAATGATATAATGGGTCATTTGCAAATTGAAATCGGAGACTTTGTTTTAGTATTCTGTCTGTTGGCCTGTCAGATGGCCCGTCTCGGTCGAATACGCGTAGGTGCATTGCCCCGTGTGCCTCGAAATATCACCGCAGTAAAAACTACTATGCGAGTTTACATTGTTTTTCTCTTCTATTTCCTTGCGCGTCTTTATTACTTCCTCATTCATGATCAGTAGAGATTATTATTTGAACGATTTCTTCGTGGAGCATTAATATTGACCTTTAAATGTCACTGGCTGACTTCGGCAGCGCTATCTGACAATATTGATGTCAGTAGCCGATATATTTGGATGATATAATAATTTTAACTAGACTTGACACAGATTTTTATCTTTATAACTTATTAGTTTTAATATATACGGCAACCTTATGAAATTTGTTAATATTAAATCTAGAATATCTCGATGTACTAGGTAAACTTCCCCAGTCTTTTTTTATATAAAGTATTGTCTTCTCTTATCGTCCTCGCTTATTCAATGAAAGTACATATTGATCAAGGAAAAAGGTGTGCTTATACGAGGAAATAGACGTAAACATATTGCATTCAGATATTTTCATTAAATGAGTGGAGTTACTTCTCTTTTTTAGACTCTATTTTGTAGAGAGATGATAAAATAATCTATAAAAGGGATATAATATCCAGATTTTAGATAAAAAAAAATTACATCAACTATATTCAATGTGTTAGATTTATTTCTTGAAATTTTAAACTATTATGATTGATGTGATCATAATTACAGTATCGCAAAGCCAACTTTTTTTGCACGGTTACTAAAGGAAACATAAAAAGAATCATGGTAGCCATCAAATAATGAAAACTGCCGGAACTCCTCATAAACCAAGCGAGTTCACGTTCGTTTTATGTTACGTGCTAAGGTTTATTGACCCTTAATACATTTACTATCATTAACTCCGACCAAATGTAGTATACGTATTTTATGACTAAACACTCAAATTATCTCAAGTTTTGCGGATCGAATAAAAAATAGATAACCTCTAAAGCTTGAAGTATCTTCGAATCTTCTGATAAAACTTCCAGGATTTGATCGTTGGTAAGATCAAGTCAAACAAATTTACAATTGGAAATGTACAATTAAAAAAAAACTTCTATATTATCACTTTAAAAACTGTTTATTGGATTAAACCATTTTTAATTTATAAATTACGCATAAAACAAAAAATAATTTCATCTAATCGATGGTGGTATAAAGTTTTCATTTAAACAGCTATAGACATCATAGTTGCACAGCGCGTAGTTCTTAGTTCCTTGAACAAGAGACAGGGACTGCATAATCGATATACCAGCGTAGGCGAGCGGGTGAACGGCCCGCTTAGGCACTCCAATCTAAGGGGACAAGGTCTCCTAGATTTACTATTGGATCCAGTTTTATACTTATTAATATGTTCATAAACCCACAAAATGAAGCATATTGTAGTATGTATCTATTAACGACTATACAACTCCTTATTTACCTTGTAAAACAGGCGAAACGTGAGCTTATTTTCCTGTACAAGTATTAAGGAAGAATTACTTAGATAATATCAATATTTTTAATATTCAAATAATGTACTTCTTTTGTTTAATTTTTTGGATAAATTTATAGCTCCAACTGTTATCTGTTATCTAGCATTACTTAGGGACCTGCAGTTCTTTAATGATAATTATTCAAAATCTCCAGACTCGATATGAGATCGTATGATAAGAATCTTCAATAAAAATCTTAAACTTAGTTATTGCAGGCTTTGACCTTTGTAATAGCGAAATGACCTCATGTGTCTTTTAATCGGTGTATTATTTCCTATCCTTAGGCTGCCTCGGAAATATCAAATGACAGGTTTGCTTCTAAATACTCAGTACATATTGAACACGTTATTTATTATAAAAAATTAAGTCTATCTTCAAATGAAACGCGTTTTAAGCGAGCTCGAGAAGACGAGGATTATAAAAGAAACTTTCTTTAACGTCTGCCAGTTTGTTAGCTTAATGCTAAATGTCACCGAACGCCTCCGGACCGGTCGTAATCGAAAATATTTTTTAATCGATCGTCCGAAACGCATGACGCATACTTAAGAGAGCCGTGAAAACATTAACATACAAACGGTTCATCTATTTCGCTCTTAGCTTTATTATTACTATCAATTTACCAATATTTTGTTTCAACAGTATTCAAATTAAATAAAGTGTGATTTCCTCATTTTTACAAGTATTATTTAAGTTGTAATTTTTGTAATGTCGGGATAAATCATACAAAAAATTTAATTAAATCCTTGATCTATTACTTTAATATATCACAGAATCTATATCACATAAAGATTTTCAGAGTAAAAATGTCTAGATCGAAAACAAATCCAATCCACTTATATTGTTTAATATGCCAGCTATGCTGATATGTGGTATGCGTACAAGTGTTAACAAATTACAAAACATTTGTTACATACAAGTCGTGCTGTGTACCGAGTCGAGTCGATCCACCGGGTAACCACGCCTTCACAGAATACCGCTGAAATAATTGCCTGCCACCGCTATTCTGTACGACGTGATGATTATTAAAGGCAATCGAAGGCCATCGAATGCTCAATTATTTGTATATCGTAGTAATAATAGTAATAGATTACTGTAATAAGCCTCTGATAATCATGACTGGTGATAATGCTTTCTATACTCTTACTGAGTACTATAAAATGTCTATAACCCATCGTATTTTTACCATCGGAGTTACAATGTGCCTTTTTCTTACCTCAATTGCATTAACAAGCAACGAAATTTGAATAGTTCTCACTCCTACATATTAACACGCGTTGTACTGAACTCACGTTACTTGGGTTCTCGTAAGTTAATACGGTGCAAGGAAGGTTTATAAACATTACGGCGTGCCTCACTCATGTAACACCGTTTGTTATGTTCTAAGAATGGAACATTACTCGGAGTTAAAAAAACTTTTACATTTAGTTTGTGAACTTTGTATTGATATTGGTACGCGTATAATAAATACGTATAATAATTTTACTACCCAATGATACAAAATTAAAAATTGCTCCCTTTATTAACTCAAAGTCATTTTTGTATATCAAATCGCTTTACAAACATGAAGTCTCGATGGAGGATTGATGCGAAAAGATTGGGATAAATGTGAGGAGTCCAAACACCACGCGAACCGTCAACAGTTGGAGCATGGCCCGGAATTAACGATGTGCTAGACAAAGCTAGGTTATTTATAATTCACAACCGCAAACATCCTATGAGTCGGCTCAATGCACCCAAGAGAGTACTGCCATAATCAAACTGGATAATTATTTATTCTATTATTTAACAATTTATTCGGCACGGGGATATTAATACTTTATACGAATAAGAAATTAAACGGTAATGTTTAATTAAGATACTTTATGTGCATATAACTAAAATGTATAAAAAAGCTAGTGGCATAGAAAGTCTTATAATTTCTCTTTACCGTATATTATGTTCTCTCAGCAAAGATGTCTTTTTCCATATTTCTTCTTCTGAGTCTTAGATTTAAATTTGTAACAGCAAGTTTAAAATATAAATCAACAGTAACTGCCACGGTAGCTCAGTGGTATCACGTACATATACAGTACGGCTGCAACGCTGGGGTCCCGGGTTCGATCTTGTGTTAGGAAAAATGATATTAGTGTTTTTCAACTTGATATAAGTCTGGAGTTTTGAATATGTGCCCGATATAGCGATAGGCTCGCCCCCTATCACATTATTTTTTTATTCCCGAAATACGTACACGTATTTTACTACTACACGAATCGATCAAGTTTATTAAAGGAAAATAGTTATACTCGACTCTAGTCGTATGATAAGGCCGGCAACTATAAATCTCGTATTGTAATGGTTAATGGTAGGTAGTAATCACTTTAATTAATCAATGAAACTACTCGACTTACGATACATAACTATGTCAGTGACGAGCGAGATATGTATGTGGGATTTTTATATCTAAATTCTAGGTAGCACGATATCATTTTGATTGGTCACATAGAAATATTAATAATCTGTTTCGATAATAAATAAACATATATAACAAAAAAAAAATAGAATTGAACTATTACCAAAATTTAAGTCCGAAAGGGTTACAAGATAATGTCCGTCGAATGTTTCACGGTCTTAGGTTTCATAGCTAGATATAAAATTTCCGGTGAAGGCCCTTTGATGCCGTATTGTTTATTAACGAGTAACAGAAGCGGTGGTCTCTTTGATAGCGAGGAGGTGCGCCGCAGGAAACGATCCAATAAAATCGAGACAAGCTATCAGGTCTTAAACGGTGTTTTAATGCTATCTCCGACTCGCTTACCGTTTTCATCTTCCGCTTGACTTAAGTTGCAACAGAATTTTTTTAGACATACAAATATTACAATTCTATGTATAATATAATATGTGAAATGTATCAAATATAAGTACGTGTAAAATAAGGGAAAAGCAAAAGATTAATATTTTCGACAATGCGTTTGTAAAGAAATAGATTTGTACTGTAACAAGATCGGTGATAATAAATCAAATGACAGTTTTATCCTGTGTTGTCTATTTTATCACAACTTCCAAATATAATCTTCACAAGAAAATTATCAGTTTCTGTGTAAATATATTTTTATAATGTTAAATGCTACAAAACAGTCACTTCCACCTAATTACAGCCCTAGAATGTTAAGATGTGACCTAAGAATTGTTTCAAGACTTATTACCTTGTTGTTCTGTAGAAGAGTATTAAATTTAGTAGTAATACTTTATCCTACCGATGAGTCATCAACCAAAACTAGATTGAATTTTTCGATAAAACTATGTCAGCTCAACCGAATATCACGAGTTTCAACATGTACAACCTTGTACGGTCACTTGAAGGTATATTTTATTTGTTTTCAAGTTGAATGCCTTGTAAATATAAATAATATTGATTTTTTTAATAAGAATAGGCAAGAGAAATGACGTAAGCCACATCTCTACTTACTCTGTTTTATCTCCCGTCTTTCTCTATTCTTCACAAAAGTAACGGCATCTGTAACTCAGATTGCTGGAATGTTGATTTACATCAAATGTTACTCTAACAAAGCTCGTTTTAAACCAGAAAAGATACATAATCGTACTCCAACAAGTGAAAGTTGTATGATTTATTTTTATTTCTTTCTGTTTATAGAATATTTAATGTTATTTTTTAATATTTTACTGCTTTCATAAATAAAAATATTTGCTAGTTAGCTGTGTGGTTTCATTTGAAAATCAACAAGCGTTAATGTGGAGTTACGCGGACGAGGGATAAGACTTCCTTTCTTCCACTTATCTTTATTACAACGACAGTGCCGTAATTAAGTCTAACTGGAGGACATAAATTAGACAATTTAAGATATGACCAACAAAAAGCTCTACTCAAGCCTTTAAAATTGCTTTTAATTAATGCTATTAATAGTTGTTACTAAATTAAAAGTATTGCTTCTTAAAATAATACAAAAAGTGAGAATCGGAGGGAATGACTATATAAAAAAACCGGCGGCAAAAGAAAATACAAAATGCAGATTAATTTATAGTTTTAAGTAAGGTTACACTTTTTTATGATTGTGGGTTCGGATTCAAGTCCGTATATGCTGTTTATAGCATGACTCAGGCTACTAACACTTTCCTAATTTAAACTGTATTGTACTCAATTCAGGGATTACTGATGAACAAAGAGTTCAGAGATTTAATTATATCAGCGTGTCCATACAGTTATCTGTAATTTTGCAAAAAAAATACTATTAAAAAATGATTAGTACTGAGACATTATAGCGTAATGGATTGCAACAGAACGCTTAGCCTTGTGAATAAATTTATCTTGTCTAAGCAAACACTATCATCAACTATCTATGCATATTGTGCAGAAATTCAATGGAAAGTTAGATGAATCGTAAGTAGAGCCGACAAATACAAGTGGCGCAACTTTTGCCGCTGACTGTGTACACTGACTTATGCATATCTTTATGTAATCATTACGAGAATTGTGTTCATTCGCTTTATATATGTAACTGCATATAGCACAATCAAAATAGATTAGATAGGTTCAGTAAAATTACACAATTGTAATCATATAAATTATATTTTATAAAATCCTCCTGCGTCAATTTTGACTAATAGAATTAAAATATTTTCACTCATTATAAAACAAAGTCACTACACACTGTATATACTTAGATCTATTAATCTACACGGTTTACACCAATGAACACAGTGAGAGGAAGTTCATATGAATATTATACTATATGTATACATCCATAGACATAGTATAGAAAAGCCGAGGTATAAATTAAAGGAATCATAATCTCCAACTTACGTATACGAGGCCTTCAGATCAAAACGATTACAGTTGTACAAGAACGACATCTGATACGAGAGGCTTATCGTGCTCTCCGAGGCGCGAACACCCTCGAGATAAATGCCTCTAAAGCGGTCACACACGAGGCCAAGTGCGTGCGAGACTTAAAATATCTCAATACAAAGACGTATAGGATTTTTTCGCATAAAATAGATTTCGACATATACTCTTCCTTTATTGTACTTGATTTAATTATACGTTATGGTAATTTACTATGGTATTATTAAGAAAAAGTGTGTGGACTAACAAGTGTGACATTTCAGTCTTAAAGTTCAAGTTAGGTAAGAGCCTCTTTCTTTAAGGAATCCCCCGTTGTACAAGTGATTAGAAATGAAATGCATCATTTTATAAATAAATGTATCGTGTTATTTGGATTAATTAACGCCAAATTATTCGAATGTCGATAAGTAAGTGTCGGCATAAATAAAAAATGTTAATTTTCTTACTCCAAATATATAATTTTAAAACTGGAAGCCATTGTTAGACACACCCTGATTACTGAGATAAATAAAAGTCTTAAAATGTTTATTGATATAATAACTAATCATATATATGAAAAATGTATACATTAAGTCAAGCAGTACTTGTTTAAATTCTACTGTATGACGCAACAAGTTACAAACATATATTTAACTTCAGCATGGAAATGTGACAAGCTCATGTAATTTTTATATTGCGTGACGCCATTAAGTAATTTAAATAAAAGAAGTCGGACAAACGTTCTGGATTATTATATAAATTACTGGGTTAATCGGTACGTTGTTGTTTAAAAAAAAATGCAAAAATCCAGATCAAGAGAAACTGCGCCACTTTGATATTCGATACTGCAGTAGTTCCTGTGGTCTCAACATTCTTCGTATTTTACTGTATAACTTCAATTTCCTAATTTAATTTTTTATTCTTCCGACAAAAAAACGTTGTAACAAAATTTACCACTAAAAGATACCTATCGCCATTTTTACAATATAAATTGCATCGCCACGCATACTTAAATTGAGGAATTCAAACAATCCATTTAGGTACTAAGACCGTGCAATGTATAAAGGAAACTATAGTTAATTTTAATTCTTTTTTCTGCATTAAATTTTCAGTACTGCTATACTGTATAAAATAAAACATTTCGGAACTAAAGTTCTGTAAAACTCTGTGAAATAGCTTATTTCTTTTATAATAAAAACTCTGGGCAGTACCTACTCTAAGTTGATTTTATAACATTTCATATTAAGTCCTTCGCAACTTAACACAGCTTGTGACACAGGATCTTAAGTTCTAGTCACTAGCCAGCCCCGGCCGTGGCCATAACAAAGTTGCAAGTGTAAAGTATAAATCTTGTTAACGTTGCTTTTAATACTTTGTCACATAATCGTAAAACTTTAACGTGATAATAAATTTAAATGTAACTTTATCGGGCCGTCACATGTTTTCTTTTCGCGTCTGAATGACTGGCACACTTATGCCCTAAATGTAAAACAAT
>JAABKM020000030.1:4947428-4964652 GCA_016277805.2 Papilio aristodemus | reverse complement strand
AATTCTAACCGGTGGTCTGAAAAGGCTTAATCACCGGTGATTTTTAGTAATTCGCAATCAGACCGCCTTTATTTGGAACTAAGGTGGAAGTTCTTAAAGTAATTTCCTGTAGAGTGTGAGTAAACAGCCTGAAAACGAGTGGAGTGGTTGAATGTTAATTAGACGACAGCATAAAAGACCTCGGCGACTGCCTCTTGAATCCTTAATCGCGGCAACCCTTCCCCGAGGCGTATCACCCGGCTTTTTGTAACGGCCGTGAAGACGGTGTGACTAATTAGGAGAGAATTCTCGAGCTCCATCTTATCTACAAGCTTTTATTGTGCCATTTCGCGCAGCTTGCTTAAAAGTAACTCCGTTGTTTTATTATAAGGTTATTTTTCGGCAATATTAATATGTAATCGTGGTAATGTTATTAGATTCGATATCCACATTCTTTACCGATATACCATTTCATAGGGATTTTTGTTCATGAAGTTTCAAGTCATTCTTCTGGTCATAGAAGATAAGTACAACTAAGCTTTGCGTTCTTGCGTGATTCAAGTCGCTCTAAACTACTATTCACTTTTGTACCATGCTCAAGTGTAGCCAATATTATCTCATCAAATCTTATAGATAGTATTAATAAGTTTTGCAATACTATCATCTCCTTTTTAAATTGTGCGATAAGCAGCAGAAGTAAGCGGAACGATTAAATTTTAGTAGTAGTATTTCTTTTGAGCTGTGAATTGTTTAAAAAAGTATGTAAAATATTCAAATGAATTTGTAAATAAAACAGCTATATATGACTTCATTACTGTACATCAATCGCAATAAAAAAACACTTTTGTAAACTGCCACCGCCCTTATATTTCAACCCCACAAAACGTAAAAGATAAAACGTTGTCGTATTTCACTAAAACGATAGCCATCTGAAACTCATTCGTGTATAACACACGTACCTCGGAATGTAAATATATAAAACCATATCTACGTGGATGGCCATTCAATTCCGAATGGAAGGACTGGAGCCAGCCAGTTTTAAATATTCCATGTGCGGTCAAGCATAAAATCTACAAAGAAAATATATTACATATATCTTTTATTGCGTTTCTCCCCCTTTCGATGCGTTCATCTGCAGATAATAAAATTTTAAAGAGCTTGTTGTAGATGTTACGAGCGTCGCACGTACGCAGTAAATTAAAGACATTTTTAATTCACTCGACAATTTATTGAATCTTTATGAAACATGCTACGTTACTAAAGAGTTTGGTTTCAAGAAAATTGGATCATAATATTGGAGTCCATAAATGTTTTAATGGATTATTTGATTCATTTTATAAGAATACAAAGCACAATATTAAAAAAAAATAAAACTGGCGTAACACACATACACTAATGTTTCAATAGTTGATTATTATACACTTTATTATATTTAAGGTTTAATGTAAATTGACTAGGCCGACCACAGAGTCGTCGTCGATGGGTACATCTTCATTTTGAAAGATCTCAAATTGTATTCTCTCCAATTCGGGAAAACATACATTAATATCTTAATTCTAAGAGAAAATAAAATTGAGGTAAATTTATTTAATTGAAACAAAATTTTTGACTTAACGCCAAATTATAGGAGATATTTTGATTTTATTTTCCTTAAAAGAATCTTAAACATTTGAAAACCGAAATACAAGAGATTTTCACGGAATTTGTTTTAAGTAGCTTTGTAGATAAAAGGCGTAATTAGAGACTGCAAATGCTAAGCGCAGTATAAAAGTACCCTCTCAATCAAAACTCCGTCTGAGAAACAACCCTTTTTCTCTCAGATGTCACCGTCTTCTTTTCGCGTCAATCGCAGAACCTTTGTAGAGGGGATCGCTAATTGAAATAAATATTTGCGTTTGTAATTTACCTTCGCGACGACACCCGCCTTTACAGTCACACTCTCAATTAACGACGTTTTCAAGTATCGTACATAATTGTTTAGGACGAAACACTATCCGATTAATTGATAGAAAGCCTTAAAACATACTTTAAAATTAAATTTTCTATCATTTTTTAAGAAAATTAAATAAAATAAACATTCATTGACATTTTTTTTAGTTTACTTAGCCCTTAAAAACAAAATGCAAACACAAATATACGGCACTGAGGTATATCATCTTTCTACATGAACCTAGTTGAGATGAGCTAATGTAAATAAAACATCGATTGAAAACCAATATTGTATTATAAATTAATGACAAAATCCACTCAGTTCAAACTGCTTAATTATTCTAATAATTAATTGAATTTGGAATAAGCCGTTGTAAAAACAATAACTCAAAACACATTTAAAAACCTGTCTGTGTCAGCTGAAAAAATCTGAAAAAAAAATCAAATATTAATACTGCTTTGTTATATTTTCTGTTTGAACTGACTCATTCCTATAATGTGTATTTGGGTTTTAAAGAAGAGAAAAAAGTCAATGACAATTTTTTTTTTAGAATCAATATGTAGGAAAACTCGATTCCACAGTTCATCCGGTCCCAAATATTTATTGGTCGAGGGAGGTAGATTGCTCCGGTGATGTTCGCCGCAGACGGGGCCGCTCGACCCGGGAATTGAACAATTGGTATGTCAAGCAGTTAGACAAGATTTCAGACGCATTGTTTAAGTTATTCTGAGCATCCGTCCGTTCACTTTGCACAGAGAACTGTACGGCTGGCGAGCTTTATATACCGTTTATTTATATAGAATTCTTTACATTAAGTTTAAGTGACAAGAGTGGTGCTGTTAGGGGATGTCAAAGGAGGACTTATATCGATCATATTAGTGACATAAAAAAAGAAAAAACATGCGTAGATGTGACGATGTAAAAGACGCGAGAGGATTGCACCAAACAGAAATCCGTACTGTCCGTACTGTCCGTCCTGTCCGCGCATAAGCGTATATTTATTTATATTTATAACATATCAGTATTGAAGCTCAAGACATATTGATTGGATAAGCTTCATTCTATAAATAGAAGGACACGAGATCAAATATGTTTCTATTGAAATTTTTATTGATATCGAAATAGCTTCGATTCCAATAATTCTGATAACACGATACATGATTCAAATCCGTTCGAGATTTATGAGATATTTCGAAATTTTATAAAAATATTAAAAAAAACTGTCTTAAACATACGAGTATATTTTTTTTTGATTCAATATTACTATTAGATGACTACGACGATCTTACGTAGCTATCTATTAATATATTCCTCGCCTGTAAATTCATTCCAGTTGGATTCGTTTCTCAGACGAAGAAAGATATTTATAAAAAATTTTTATCCCGATTTTCATTGATTCCTGGTGGCTGTAAAAAAAAGTAAAAATATTAAACCAAGTGCACACTCAAATTATTACATATTTTAGCCCACTTGAATTTCAAAACCCTGCTTTTATTTGTATTTATACATTTCCCAATAAAATGTGCTTACAATATATTTTCTGAATTCTTACATACACTTTCTGTAATATAATTAGGGTTCAAACCACAACAGAATATAAATTCTATACCGTTTCTTGACATTTAACACTTAGCTATATAACTTTTACAATGTAATATTTTTGTGTATCGTCTCCGTGCATATTTAAAGATATTTTTTTTCATTGAATAACTGCATGTATAATATGTTTACATTCGGGAAGTGTAAACAAGGCGAACCACATCCTCCGAGTTCGCCTTGTAAGGATCGTAGTGGCACCAAAAAAAGGTTTACAAAGCATCGCGGCCTTCGTCTTTATTGTAATCAGTTGAAACTTTTGTATGCAAGACAATACCGGTAGCGACCCTGACCTTTAGTTATAATTTTTGAATTTGCAAGTCGTCAGACCAGGATCGATTACAAAAATACTCGTTTAAGTTGGCTAAAATTGTTTTAATTATTTGGCGAAGGAAATCATAGTGATTTTTCGAAATATTAATAACTTGAAAATAACGATAACTTAAGAAGAAGCACCGGTGCGACTGGTTGGTTATATTTTTACACGTTTAAAAATTAATATTGCCAGTATTGTGGTGTTTAATTTGACAGAATACTGGAAAGAATAAAATAATTATGTATTTGACACCGTTTTCATAGGATTAATTTCTATGAAGTAAAGGAGAAAGAAAATATAAACCTCTATTCGCCGGTACTATATGAGATCTTACTATTATCGCGAACAATTCCTGAACAGCAGTAATCATAAAAATTCAAAATAAAAAAATTTCCGATCGTTTGTTAATACATAAAGTTTATTCGCAAGATATAAATTGAAGTCTTACTTCATAGTCTGTAAATAAACGGCTGAAATTATAAAGATTACGCGTGTCTTTTTGCACTTGGAATGAGTCAAGCTCATAAACGGTTGACCTCGTACCGAGTGAATCACACTTCAATGAGTCAGTGCACAGAGAAAGCAATTTTTCAGCGTCGTGTAATTGATTATTTGGTACACTTGCATGAATAATAGTGTACGATAAAACGACGTTTTTGAATTATTCTAACATAGTGACTGATTACTAGAATAAAAAGTAATAATTTTGAAAGATAACAAATACATTTTCCTAGAGATTAGACATATTGTTCTGTAGAATCTAATAGTGCTAATTTGATACCATATACCTGTACCTCATTCCCGCCTGTATCGTTTCGTAATTCAATCTTTAATAAATTATTTAGAGCTCTTAAAAAACTAACAAATATTCTTGAGTTACATTAACTGAATTTAGAATTTTGATTCGTTATTTTAAATAATGTTTAAAATATAAAGATATGCGCATTTATTATATTAATATTTGTCGTAAAGTAATGAACGAATATATTATTATCTAGTTAACCAAATAAAGGATTGACTTAAAATCGTAAACACCTTGAAATCAATATGCATTAGCCGATAAGTTCGTTACCGGCCATAACTATCAAATGAACACGTATATCAGTCTGCCACTCCTTCGCAAATGGCAATTACCATGTTTCTTACTTAAACAGCTTTAGCAACTCACTAAATATTATTACATGCTTAGAATTATTTCTAGAAATGAACAAAACTTTCAACTGTATTCTTTTAAAGTACAATTTACAGCTGTTTAGTGTCATTTTAAATTATTGTCCCATTAATTTACGTTTTACTTTATTTTATTAAAGTTTTAAGAATATTTTTAGTTTACTAAGTCTGGAAAATCTAGTAATAGGGTTTATAGCATTTATACAAGGCAACAGTAACATCACCACTTTTTAAATAAAAAAAATTAACCCATAGACAATGGTTATACAAACAAGCTATGGCTCTTAAGAACTGAGTAAAATGAAAGCTAAGGGTACATAAATATAATGGTAATATAAAATTTCTTACAAGCAATATCAGTAGAATGAATTAAGTTTTCGTTTAAATCGCACAAAACGGCGAACGACGCCACAGGGCGCAGTTAGTTTTAATTCTATAACTATTCTAAACGTTGTTAAGTTATTATCAATGAAGGTGTAAATAGCACAGAATATAGTGTAATAGTGTCGCTTAGCGCTAACAGTGTACGTTTCATAACGGGCTATCGTCTCGCTGTATTAATGTTATAAATTAGGACGTTAACGTTGGTCGGCCCTGGGGAATAATCGTAAAGCGCTGCGAGTGGTCATTCGCAGCACTTGTGTCGCTTTTATCACGTTCCTGCACTTTTTCACTTTCGTATCGCGTTTGGCTAGAATTATTAAAGTCGTACATCTAAGGAAATACGTAAAAGAATCCATGTCTCAATTTATTTTCTGCTGAATTTGAATATTGGTCGCGCTATTACTTTGTGTAAAATGGATTTTTGGAGTTATTACATGCTTAGGACCTACATGCCTGAATATTTTAATTATTTTCTTTCAGTTAAGATTAAACGAAAGACATTAAAGTGTATTCAGCACTTTTATTGCTACAAAGAAAATCGTGTTTAAATATATAAGTAAAACGATCTAATGTCAAAATAGACCACGTAATAAATCTTTATATTGACAAAATAAGTGTATAACAATATTCATTTTTTGCTCGGCACAAAATTGATGACTTCAAAAAAAAAATTTAAATAGAAAACTTTGAAACAGTACCATTGTTTGAGAAATGAAGAAATAAACCTCTTTAATTTATTTATATGAAACGGTGTGTATAAAAACATTTATAAAAATAAATGAATATCAATATTTGTAAACTGAAAATAATGAAGTGAGCGATGCCAGACAGAGGCGGGTCCGACTTAATACCAAAGGCATCTTATTAATTAATGTAATAAGATTCGTTTGGCGTTCACTTGCCGACTACAACGTTCTTAAAAGCTTCCAAACGGGAATGAACTTGTGTCGCTTCGTAATTAATATTTTTCAGTCTCTTAAGAATTTTTTTTATCAAAATAATGTATTCGTAACTAATATGTATATTTGTATCGGTAGCGACCTAAAAACATGGAAAAAAATAAGCATATGAACTGGGTTTGGAATAAATATATAATTAAAAAAAAATTCACACTGTTTTTTAATCTTTGAGCGAAATAAAAACTTCATGAACACCAAGTTTTGATTGAAGAGATTTGGTTTGTTGATAAAAAAGTGGGAAATTATATCTTTTTTAATATTTTGACCATCATATTGAAATAAAAAATTCTAAAAAGGTTAGTATATATTTTTGTAAAAAAACTAACTCAATCCAATTTTCGAATATAATTGAACTAACTTCGCACAATAATGTACTTAGAATAGTTAAGAAAAATGTTCTGAAACTCTACAATCTTCTAACATGTAATACACGTAAACAACAAATATAAAACAAAACAATTTGCATTTAAATACTTCTAAGATTCACTTAAGGATACAGTTGAGCGCGCATTAAATGTAAAGAAAATTTTAATATAAGACTCGTTCTTTGAAAGCATTAATTAAAAATATTAATTACTAAGTGAATTCATTTTCATTTGAAAGCTTTTAAAAACGCTATAGTTGGTGAGTGTAAAAATATTATACCTATTATATTTTACTTCGCCTTTAAGATATTTTAAATAATTTTCTTACACAAAAAAGCTTCTTCTTACAACTAATTACAGAATAATATTATATACCAAATAGTAAAAATGAGATATATTGTTAAAGGAAAAAAGATGAACATAAATGTTGCTCTTCTTCCATTGGGATAAAACCGAAAAATCAACACAGACGTATTTAATATTACTAGAGCTGTAATTAGCTTATTAATCAAATGTTAATCTTTTTATAATTATTCACGTCTTTGAAACGACATACGGCTACAGCAAATGTCTTTCATATGCTTCCTACAGACAATTTTCCGTGTTGAATTCGACGAGAAGTCCGTGCAGTAGCACTTATTTCATGGAGACAAGATAGCAGGAGACAAAGTCTATATCTTCTCTGTATTATTAACGTTATAAATATGAACATTACAGTTCGGGTTCTGAAATAATCGTGAGGCGTAGTCGGCGGTGATTCCCCGCACTTGCGCTGGCCACGACGCCACATTTATTGCTGTTCTGCACCTTTTTTTTTTTATCTAAATATCATTTTGAAACAGTAAAATTCAATTTATGTGTCTACGTTGAGTTCTAAGCTGTAGAAACTAAACATGTGAATTCTTCCTGCATTTTAGTATATGTACTTGTGATATATTATACCTTGATACAACTAATATCAATCTTCCGAAAGTTTGATGTTAAAGCAGTTGTTTTAAACATTATCATACGTCTTTTAGGATACAGATTGAGTTTCCTTTACTTAGCATGCATCGTTCAAGAATTAGCAAATTTCGGTTATAAAATAAAAACTGAGTTGAGTTTAAAGGAGCTAATGATTATTATATATTTAATGATATTTTAAACTATAAAACTATCAAAATTAAAATCATGTAATAAAAGTAAAATAAACAATAAATTTGATGATCTGCAGGGGACAGAATACATCAAGAGCCAAGCTAAGCGTGCACAGCAGCCTGGAGGCGATGGCGGTGGCATGTGATGCATACTTATTGCTTATTTTTCCACAGAGCACATTCAATTGTGCCATCCCATTAGTGGTTTCCAATAACCTCTAATGGCTCTCGATAGAAATAAACTGAAAATATTTATATTTAGAATCTTCTGTTTTGTATTCATTTCTGATTCCTACTAAAATAAACAAATATATAAGTAAACAAACCAACGGCGTCCTGAAATATAGACATAGATATTGGATGTACGATCTTGTCAAATATTGTCAGTAATATAATGTTTTCAGATTTACTTAGGATGGCTAGCTTTAGTCGATACAGATACAGATACACGATTTTTTATTGTTAGTTATTTTAACAGGTATTAAAATTTAATTCTTAATTCGAACGTTGACAGATAATTTATCTATTTGCCAGTAACTTGACACATAATTTGATTACAGCATAAATTTTCATCTAAATTAGATTTTTTTAAATAAAGTCATATTTTAACCAACGTGGAAAATCCGTGTTAAAAACGCTATCTATTTTATATATAAAAGTCCATGATTTAACATATTTCATAGCAAGGTACGAAACCTTAACAACTACTTCAACTTTTCCACTTTGAGAAAAATAGAAGACGAAATAATATTATATCTTTCGTAGTAATGCGGAGAGCTCGTATTGTTATGTATTTCCAAGTGAATCTAGTTAGAACATTCTCAGGGTTTCTTTAGTTGTTCCCAACTTAAGCTTTAACTCAAACTAGTTTATTTAAGTTGGTTATTCCTTTAAATTTTATATAAATAAATGAATGGATGAGTGATTGAATGCAGGAATGAATAAAAAAAATGATGAGATGGAAGAGATCGACCTTTCTGATCTCTAACGATAAACGTCCATTGGCTGATAAGACAAAAATTTTAACACAACAAAACTGTTATTTCGACGAAGAAGTCTTTTAAAATTTCCATCATCAGTAAACTAAACGTGATCTGCATCTTACGTTCGATTCATCAGCGCACGAAAATGGGGAGGACTCTCGACATTTGCTCTTTTAGTATAACACTATTAATCCTGCAGCACCTATTCACAGGCGTAATGATGCCAATACTCATAAAGCGGTCTGGGCGAACGGCACTCCATCAGGAGCGGGTAGTTAATGCGGGCGTATAATTTCGTGGGATGCTTCGCTCAAAAACGGTAACGGAGTCTATTAGACCGTTGTTAAAGCGAGATCCCAATGGAAAGGAAACTTTAGGAGTTCTTTTTAAGATGTTCAGGATAGTCAATTTGAAAATAATTTTATTTTTAAATGAAATTTTCATTTAGTAATAAAAAAAATAATAAACGTTTACTCCATTATTTTTACTATGGAAGTAATGGCCATTCAAACAAAGTGGGTTCTAAAAGTAACATACATCAAATTGACTTAGTTGTTTAAAAAAACATACGTAATTATTATATTAAATACGTAATTAGGCTCAGACAAAAATGATATTAAAAGTATAGTGATAAAGTTTATAATACATTATACAATTCTGTAGTACGATATAACAAAGATAATTGCCGATAGATTGCAAAAACAGTAAATATACGACTAAAACCTTTTCGTTGTGAAACCTTCATGTATAAAACGTTAGAAGTTTAAAAGAGAAAATCGTTTTAACATAATTCGATTCCACGAAAGTCTGGCGTGGCCATCAAAACAGCTAAAACCGTGTCTGACACACGTTTTAATTTGATAGTTTTTGCACGACATAGTCACGAAGTAGATTAAAACAGAAGCAGTATAATGTGAAGCGAAAATATTTTTAAGACACACGCTCGCCTCTGCTCCCCAAAGGGGTAGGCAGAGGTGCAACTATTGCTTTCAGTTTTTGATGTATGTATTTGTGCCATTATGTTACAGGCCTATCGCCATATCAGGCATAAATTCCAAACTCCGGACTGATATCAAATTTAAAAACATAATTTTGCCAGCCCCGGGATTTAAACCCGAGAACACAGCAATGCAGTATAACCACAATATAACAGCACCATCGAGGCAATTGTGTCATATTATTCCGTGAAGCATTGCCTACAATAATTTTATGAATGAAACGATCAAAATCAAGATAATATTAAAGTACCCCCCAGACGTTAACATAAGAAAAATAAAGAAGGAGCTAAAATATGGTTAAAGATTTTAAACTCAAAGTATAATGTTTTAATACTTTGTGTATATACATCGTCTGACTTGTAAAACTGAATACAACAAACAAATCTACAATAACAAGGCGAGTTGCTAAGCTAAAATGATAACATTGTAGCTCCAACACAAACATTTTAGCTTTACATTGTCAAACGAGCGGGAACTGCCCTGCGCCCGACGCCACTCAGCAACCTACAAAGTAACTTGACAACCTGAAGCAGAAATACTAAGAAAACAGGGTGTTTTAAAATAACTATTGTCATTGTTTTTACTGCATTACGAGGGATAAAAGGCTATAAAGACAAGTTAGTCTGTTTGAATCGGTAAGATAGTGAGGATTTCATATATGCATTTCATTTTTTATTACCGACCCGCTCCGTCTTTGGGTAGTAGAGCAAATTCTATTTCGAATTTTGAGTCGTTTTCCTATATGTACAAAGAAAATTTCCTCTCGAGTGAGTTCTAAATGTATCCTAAACATTCCGACAATATGCTTTAATCTCACGTACATATTATAATTTTGTTTAATTCGTCCTTCACATAAGTAATTTAAAGACTGGCGAATACTTTTGCCCTGAAAAGTAAAAAAATGATACTTTACGAAACTTCGTAAAGCTCCTTACGTTTTACGCTACAAATGAAAACTTTTCTTTCTGGTTGTACTTTTGCATTGTCCGAACTTTGCAAAATACTAATTCTCTGTTTTACTTACTTGTACTTCAAATATTGTTTTAAGTCTCATGTACACTTCATAACAGTGATTTTTTCTAAGATACAAAGATTACTGGTATTTTCCATAAAAATTTTACTCATTAAAGTCAAATGAGTATTTGTTTCTCGAATTGCCTTTAAGTGCTGTATAGCTTATTTAAAGTAAAAAAAAATTAATTACTTATAAATAAATATTTAATCGTATTCACGCCAGTTTATCTTTGCTAACTATTTAAGACTCACTTTAGACCGTGTGTGTATTCCTAACGATGTTTTCCCAGAAATACGACTCTACATTTGAGGCGGACTATTTAGACTTCTAATGGCGTTGAACCTGTAGACGACTGCGGGAGAAGGGGGTAAGGGAGGAACATAAGTCAGCCACTTCGGTGTCATTCGCTACTTGTTCGGTTAACGTCCTCGCACCTTTACCCAAACACGTCTTTGGAAATGTTATAATATCAACTCCTTGCTGTTTAGTCTGATTTAATGCTGACTACAAAGATCCTCAAGCGCACTATGAAATATCTGAGAGAAGGTCATCACTTACAAGTGATATGAAATATAAAGTAGTATTTTCTGTACCATAAGTTTTTTGGTATGTAAAGTTACAAAAATGCTTTTTCTAAGCGTCGAGACGAGTATAAAAGTCTTTGACAGTTTACGTTTTTAACCTAGTGACTTAGAATCCTCAACTAATTTACAAGTTTTTTGCTCCTCAATTTTTCTATTACTGGCTATTTTCAGGCTTCCCTTAATATATTATTTTCTCATTCATTACTCACAATTAAGTTTAAAAAAAAATTAAAATAAAAGTTTTGTTGTCAAATAAAATCTAATTTTCTGTCAGGTTGATCTTTTTATCAATGTTTTAGCAAGTCTTTTTAAAAACCAGAAAAATCTTTCAATTAATCTTTTTACCAAACGCCATGTTGTGTGCGACATCCTCTCTGGATACAAAGGTTAAAGGCAGATATTGCAATTTCAATAAGACGAAAAGCTTCAAATAAAATTTGAGCGACTTTGTTAGAGTAATTTGATTTACTGGAAAATGGATTTATTTTAAGTTGGAGTCGAATTTATTTTGGTATATGCGAAATAAATCATATTAAATGTAAAATTAGAAATATTCGTAATAAAAACATAGTTTATAATATTCTTTATATAACAAACAAACAACACACAAACAAACGGTTCACCAGATTCTATGTATCCATAGACGTCCGCAAAGTTATTATATAGATATGATGCCTTACCTTTATTTTAAACAGATCATTGGAAATTTTACCACCCTCTAATTTTATTTTTCTAACCTTGTCTTCTTCCCTGAGGATTAGATTCGATTTCCAAACGCTCACTTCTCTGGCAGGCGGTAAAAAATGGGAGGACTGGAATCAACCTTCGGCTTCTTATTTGCTTCTATAAACTTCATGTCTATCTTTTGAGTGATTGTGGTACAGAAAAGTTGGTCAATAAAAATTGTCATGACATTTTATTCAGTGCAAACTTATACCAAAACCAATTTAAAAACTTTATATTAAATTTTAATTAAAAATAACGGTGGGATACTTTAAAATAATAACGCAGCTTTAATCCAACGAAAATGCTCGAGGCACAAATAAAATTGTAAAATTACCACGATATTTTGAATGTTATTCAAAAAGTTGTTGCAAAAAAAATTTAACCTTTTAAAATTCGTTATTAAGACTCAAATGGAAATTGGAGAGAAAAAATATCGAATAGTAAATTCTGTAAAAAAAAAGTTGCTCGGAGCGGGCTTGCAAATTAGCCACACGAAATATTTACCGTGTGCGGTGGAGAGAAAAGGGCGAAAGTGGAAAGTGTCACGAACAACATTTGGCATTCAGCCACTGGCTGTATTGATGCGGCAGACGGGCCTCGGTTACTTATTCATAAACGTTCAAAAACTTGTCAAAGCATCCTGCCGGGGTTTAGCCACCCGCGTATTAGTGCATTTCGTTGTTTGTTTTATTCTCCAAATATTGTAAAAGCCCCATGAGTCTGTCTGGTCTAAACATTTTTCAGCAGTATAAAATGTAGCTTTCTTTATAGTCTTAATTTCACGTCAATAAAACAAATCTAAGTTTTTTTTTTAGTTTCCTATTAAGCGATAGTTTAAATTCTGCGGGAAAATTATTTGTAATAATTATTTGTAATTCACTTCATGTCGTCATTTGTTATTAGACTTTTATATTCTTTTGAAAAGTACCTGTTATATTAAAAAGAAAGAAAAATAAAAATAATATATAAAATGACTTGGTATGATATATAGAAGAATGTTTTCTCTGTATTTCACACGATATAACATATTTTACTTGTAACTCGTGTTGTTTACGCTGTTACAAGCGATGGATTGTACCAGCAACTGATTAATGACGGTTGGCACGAAATCGAAATATTTTCAAAGAAAAATAACGCTCATGAAACCGAGTCGCGTCTGTTCGTTTACAGGTTTACAAGTACGGACGATACGCTTTTGCTACTATAGCAAACGCGAGCTTGTAAGTTATATACTGAAGCGAGAATTTTACAAAGATGTTTATATTTTTAAAGTAATAATATTGACTTGCAGATTATGTTACAATGTTCTTAATTTTATTATTTAAAATATTACAAAACTCATGTCCTTTATTCTTAGGGTTTTATAAAAGCATTATAATGATTTGACGAGAAATTACAATGCTAATATAGAACACAAGGCTGCGAATGCTTTGTTAAATAATTAGTGCTACTTTTGTTTATTGTTTTCAATCCACAAAAATAAAACTTTACAATTTTCCATTTGGACGAAGCCATAAACTGAAGCGAATTGCTATACCCGCTTCAGCTTGTGGTTTAGTACAAATCGCAACCTTTACACTTTCGTTGGATAGATTTATAAAGAATTAATGACCCCTTCGTGACCAAGCTTACTTTTCACGGACGGTGGAAAGTTTTATGGCCTCACAGTCCCTATATTGCAATCATATTTCTCCTCAATCTATTGGATTGATGTAATAAGCCATAAAGAATTAATGTTACATCATCCCGGATTAGGTTCAAAGTAATTGGGTTAATTCGTCCAAAATGTTTTTGTTATATTTGAAATAATGAATAATAATTTTTATTTTTTTAAGTTACCATAGCTTTTTTTAAATAAGTGATTATTTTTTTGTTATTCTCATATTCTGTATCGTTCTCGTCGTGGAATTTTTACCATTTATTCATTTTAATGTTTGATTTTCATTTGAAGTGGAAGAAATAGTTATGTAACAATTATGACATATTAAGGTAATCGCTTAAAGAATATTATATCGTACAAATATAAAATTCAAATGGAATATTAAGGTCTTCGATTTTGATACGGTACAGCGAGGATATTTTAATTATAAGCTAATATTTTTATTAGGTATTTAAATATTACTATTGCTTACACGGCTATTATATTTTTTACATTTTTTTTATTTATAACGTTTACAATAACCACTGAAAGCAAATTGCGGACTGGAAACTATCCATATTATATTAAGCTGCAAGAGTAAAAACAAAAAGGAAAAAACTAAAAGAGAGAAACTTTTTAAAAAATCGTCGTCAACAACTCGTCAAAATCTAATAACGCGATCTCAGAGGGCCCGCGCCGGCCGCGCTTCTTGACATCTCTCGTCTAGACAAAGCCCTCGGCTTCGTGACTTTTTCATGATTATTCTTAGTCTCACGACAATCGTACTAGCATTGTTACCTTTCTCGTTACCTCAGACATCGACGGCCATAATATTAAATTCCCCTTCGTCTTTTCAATCTATCACAAGATAATATCGAATGTTACGGAGCTTGAAATAAAATTAATATCTTGAATAAATTTCTTTATTATATTATTTGATGGATCATGTTCTCTCGGTTGAATTAACGTTGGGGCAAAGTACTCGGTTGGTTTTATTTACTTCTAATCGTCTTCGTCGAACAGATCGATTTCTTCACAAAACTAACGCCCGAAAGATCTTAATTAAAAGTTACGATCCTGACAATTCTCTGAAGCTCTCAATTGATTAGAACGTATACTTTTATTAACGTCTGCGATAAATTTAACGAATCACAATGAAATCAAATAAATCATAATAATAAATATAACTTTATTAATTATTTGATAAAACAAATTCATATTTAATACAAAGATGAGTGACAAGAAAGAAAAGTTTTCAAATATTATTTTGCTGTTTTTTTTGTTTATTTGGCCCCTAAGTTTTAGTTTTCTAGGTTTTTAGTAAGGTTAGTCCTGTATGAAGGATTCGTTCAGTTGAAGATACTATTGAAAACGTCAAAAAATTAGACACATGGTGAAAACCAAAATGAGGTTACTTACAAAAAATGGAAGTAATGAAATCAACAAAAATATCTTCGAATTTATTTCTTCCAAAAAGCCATTAGAAATATTTTTGTTAACATTTAAAGTATTGTTTTGCTGTAAAATATTTGTCTTGTAGCCGATTAAAAAAATATTATTTCAACAATAAATGTTAACGTTTTGTTCTCGACCGTCAGACGGCGACGGCACAATATACACGCGTACCGTATAAAATATATATTAGTTGTGGCTGCAACCGCACTCAATTTCCGTACACAAGCAGTACTTACGGGTTCCTATCTCAACATCCATATGATATCTTTATTTTTTAAATGATATTAACGATGATTAGTTTTTAGTCATATAAGGAGACCAACAAACAGCAAGAAGGCTTACGTTAAGCGATTTTCATAATTATTAAGCTAGTGCTTGACCATAATTCCACGTGTTGAAAGTGATGATGAGTTGCATATCATATTAAGAGGGTAATTAATGGTAAGTTTATAAAATGACGTTTCATTTATTGTTATAAGTCTTGTCTATAACTTGTCATGAGCTTAGTTAATCTTTTCAAAGGTACCTAGGACTGAATTTTATCGAAATATAGACGCCGATAGTGAGGTCTGTTATTGTACTTGCTAAAATATTAAATACTTAATGTTATAAATTGTCGCATGCGATAAGAGTAGAATGCGTTCTTGGTAGGAGGTCGTGCCGGCGCCGGCGCTGATATGTGACAGCTCGATGTTTTGGAGCAGTCGGCGGCGGAACTCACGGGAAACAATGACGCCGGCCAAACTGATACCCGTTACTTGTGTGAGTACTACACATGTGTACACATACGTGCCTTGTATCGCGTTATGTCGGAGTAAATTAGATTGCGGTCGGTACGAGTCTGGACAAGCACTAGCTCTGTAATTAATATTATTAAATTATTTCATATAAAGATCAGCCGCGGTCTAATGTAATCTTGAACTTGTATTTTTATTTCAAAGTTTTCCTTGATTCATTAATGACAATTATTTGATTTGTAACTAATGATAATTCATTAGTTACTTACGTTTTACGTTAGAAACTTTGTAAGTTAATACTTACAAAGTTTTTTTTAACGATTTTAGATGAATAAATATTCCTTTAATGGTAACTAACAAAATTTAAAGTTCCATGAACGTAATCAAATATGATTCTTTGTATATCTCTAAAAGTAATTGCTAGAAGAAATACTAGAGACTACTAGAGATTGTGTTGCGGTTTTTGATAAACTCTGGCGTAAAAGTAGAATCACGTACATTGTAAATATAAAACATCTATATTTTAAAAAAATATGCAACATCTCTAGAGTTCATATCAATAGTTAGTTTATTATTCAAAACCCTTTCGAACGAACTGGAAAGACGATGAGATACACCTGCGCTCAATTTATAGTATTTTGGAGATATACTACCGTAGTATATAATCTGTTCATTATATATCAGATAATGTCATACTGTTTGCAGCGGTCGACGGCGGCCATTGTCCGCTATGCCTTTAATACCACTAAAGCTTTTCATGCAAGCGGTTTAACAAGCGAATAGGTATACTATTCCGAGGGAGAAATTTCGGTTTTACAAAATAATTTTAAAGTCTACGCGTACGGATTTGGGATTAACTGTACAAACATATGTCTTCGCTTTATATCGCCGAAATTAATCCGATGTTATTGAAAATACTTGCATATCAGTGCACCTTGTACTTAGGTTAGATTGTTTATATTTATAACAAGTTCTCCAATCTAAGAACGAACATACATTCTATGTCAGTGTGATTGGGACTAACTTATATAATTTTTTAATTGAAAACGATGACAAACATAGTCTGCAATGAAAATATATTTCCCCTTAGTATCCATCCTGTCCTTTTCCAGAGGAATACTTCCGACACCTTACCCATCGGGCAAAACGCAAAACACTTCTATTTCACGCCTGTCTTTTGCGTTCACTTGTTATTTCACCGAGCTAATTCATTAGTGCAACAAATGTTGCGGACTCTACCACTAAAATGCGT
>JAABKM020000030.1:4552431-4572616 GCA_016277805.2 Papilio aristodemus | reverse complement strand
CGTTATCTACACTAAGTTGTACTTGAACTGAGAATCGCTTCTCGATTGTCAAAACCTCTTTAGGATTACGGGCCCCCGGTTGCCATGGTTACGTATTTATTCGCCTCCTTATGTTGGAGCTTAGTCGGATCGTCAATGGCAATGCTATCCGTATAAACCCGCTTGATTTTAGAATTTCTATATCAAAAGGAACTATTTACAAAACATACATATACATTATGTCTTAAGCATTCTTAAAATCACTTTTAATAAAGAATAACAAACACTTAATAAGATTTTTGTAGCCTCTTTACACATTAAAGTAAATTAATGTGATAAATTTTAGGGTGTAACCTATCCATCTTGCCACGGAATTTGGAGAGTGTGGGCGCCGCCTCTAGAACGTTCTAGATTGGCAACGCTTGCCTTCTGCGGTACTTACGCTGGAATTGTCATCGGCATGCCCCTGTCTGGTTTGCTCACCGATTTTATATCCTGGCAAACACCATTCTATTTTTACGGTGTTTGTGGAGTTATTTGGTAAGAAAACTACTGAATTAATAACTCAATTAATTAATTGAAAAGACTATTTCTATATGTATTTTTGTTAATTTTAGGTATTTCGCTTGGTTGTGGTTGGTGTTTGAGAAGCCAAGTAAACACCCTAGTATTTCCGGCAAGGAATTGACCTACATCGAGCAATCTTTAGGCACCGCCGCCCAGGCTGCGATGCCCGGATTTTGGAACACTCCATGGAAGGCCTTTGCCACCTCGCCACCTGTAAATATCAACTATAATTCTATCTGTCTGTCTTTAAATTTAACTTTGTTAACACGCATTACTTTGTTTTAGGTGTATGCCATTATCGTGGCAAATTTCTGTAGGACATGGAACTTTTGTTTACTCGTCATCTTCCAATCGGCGTATTTTAGTACGAGGTTCAATATGAAGATAACAGAGGTAATTAAATAATATATTCCATTATGTATTAATTAACTACAGTACCCATGATAATGTACACGTAGTTTTATCAAATCACAGGAAAGGTATAAAGGATATAAAATCATAAGCCTCTGTGTTTCCAGCCAGTTCCATATTCTTTTTTTTAACATCGATATTTATTTTCAGTCTGGCTTCGTGGGCGCCATTCCACATCTTATCATGACTTCGCTGGTCCCCATCGGAGGTATGATGGCGGACTACTTGCGTAAAAATAACATCATGTCAACCACCAACGTACGCAAACTGTTCAACTGCGGTGGTTTCGGTCTTGAGGCTTTCTTCTTTGTCTTGACTGCTTATGCTGATAATAAGGTTAGCAGAATAGCAGACCATAAGAGTTTCATAGCACAAAGATATCGTTTAATTTTTTTTAAGTTTAATTCGTGTATATTTTAATAGTGATTGAACTGTTCTTGTCGCAGTACGTAGCCACTATCGAGCTGACGCTCGGGGTAGCCTGCAGTGGGTTCGCTATCTCGGGATACAACGTGAACCATCTTGACATCGCGCCTCGGTATGCCTCTATCTTGATGGGTTTATCCAACGGCATCGGGACAATAGCTGGTTTCATCGTACCCATTGTTATCGACTACATGACCCAAGATAAGGTAAGAGATTATGCAGAGTGAATAGACTGTTACTAAACTAATGAATAATCTTTCGAACATATCAGGGTCTTGTTAATTCATTGTAAAATAATATATAGCTTATATTAAATTAGTAAAAGTAGCAGCAGTGAAGTTACGTTAATAGCTTCATATGCATATCATTTGAACAACATATATGTTTGTATCTAAGATATTTTTAAAGTCAATACATACTTTAAGATTTTGGAAGAGAAGAGACTTTAATTTGAAGAAATTACAAACAAAATCTTTTAACTGTAATCAAAAAGAATTAAGTTAGCTGTGCCTTAACTAAGCTTTTCGTTTATCTACTGTTTCTCGCGTCTCCTTTTATTCAAATTAAACTATATGAAAACCATGAAAGTTATCTTCATTTAGCAGTCGCGCGTTCAATTGAAAACTGTGAGTGACGCACCCCCGATACTATAGAGTTTCTCTCGCTGCTCCCGCGAAACAAAAAGGACATTCGGCCGTGGCTAATTTAAAAAAGGAAATCGAGCTCAGCGGAACGCGCGCTCTGAATATAAAACGCGTAGCTTTGTGGGTGCGCGCCGATGCATCACATTGACTATATTTCGCGCTGAGCACTTTATTATTCTTACACTTTGCGAACGGAACGAAGTTTCCGAACAACCCTCGCGCTGTTCACGCTAATCACAATTGTATTGGAATTTTTATTGATGGCGTCCGTTTGAAATATAAATAATATTACAAAACAAAAACATAGCGACGGTTTTATTTTATGTAAGGTCTTATAAAATGGAAAAAACACTTTTTATTTAATAAACTTCTGATTCCTGTAATGAATTATTGTTAATTATTCATGTAATCCGAATGGCAGGAGAACCTAGAAAAGGCGATCACAGAATGGCGCGCGGTGTTCCTAGTGGGCGCCACTGTTCACTTTATTGGCATCACAATCTACGCTATCTTCGCTTCCGGCGAGCTGCAGCCCTGGGCGGAACCCACGCCACCTTACGAGAGTCCCATGAAAACCTTGGACCATGAGACTACATTCGTGAGTTTTTTGTTGACTTCGTAGTTGAGTAAATAGCCTTAGTTTTAAAGTAAAGGATGACGCAAAAAGAAAATGTCTCAACATTATTTTGAATTAAATCATTATAATTGGTTTCCATTTTAATACAATAATGACACCAAAAATTGTATTAAGATTAATTAGTTATTTATATTTGTTATGTTAAAACGTACACCTATATGATTAAAAAGATATACTCTTCAACAGTTTAAGAATAAAATAATAGTTTTACATATGTATTAAAATTAAATGGATTATTAGACGCAAGAACCATCGGCACCGTTAAAGGGCACGGAGGCTCCGGCCTATGGTGCCATCGCGGCCCCACCGCCACGGCCCCCGGCACCTCAACAGCACGTCCCCAACAACCCCTTCGTGTCGGGGGCTTTCTACCAAGCCGAGCCGGTCCAACCTCCAGCGCAAGATTACCAAGAACCGAGCGCAGACGGCACGTACTAGACTTACTTGCTCCTTCTTAGGTACGTATGAAGTTGATCGTCTCTATATTTCGTGTGAAACTCCCTTTTTATAGGTAGGTAGAAAAATTACTTGAATTATTGTTCTCACTGTGGTTAGCTTGTAATATCGTTGTAATCACTCATGCATACTCATGTCTTTAATGTACTTGTATAAATTGTTTGTTAATAGTTTTGTGAGTTAGCAAGTTATTTTGTTAAGAGTAGAGAGTTAATCCCGTTTAGTCGACGTATCTTCAAAGTTATTATTGCTTATTTGTGTAACGGTTCTACATAACTAGTGTACAAATGTATATAAAGTACATTGGCATATCATCATATGTTTACTTATTAAAATTTTATGTATTTGCGTTAAATGTTGTCATTATTTACATTTTTATGAGGTGAAATATTATTTTTTAGTGACTTACTGTTCGAACTGTTCCTTGCTTTTCTCATTTTCCATTAATAACTTTAATCGTCCTTGTTACTATGCCTCATAAAATTGTTGTATAATGTTTATGAAAATATTCATTAAATACTTTTATCCTAGATCTTATATTAATATTTCAGATTGAAACTACAAATGTAAATGTATTATAGTTGTAGTGATTTGAATAAAATGTTATTAACAAAGGGAATTACTGTTATCATTCTACCAAATGCAATTTGTTTGATTTATTTTTTTATAAACTAAAATACTGACGCGCCTGTTAAGTACGACTAACACGAAAAACTCATATTAATTTATCAACATTCAGCGCTTTTTTTAATAACGTTAGTATATCAGGAATTTGAACTCAAAACATTTAAGTATATAACTTTTTTCTGAGATGATTTACCACAAAGCCAGCTGTCGGTGGTCAGATACCTTATGTAGGCTTCCATATGAGGAGCTAAGTTTCTCTTATAGTGGAATTGTATAATTAGTGGCGACTCGAAAACCACCTCTACCACCCATGCTCAAGAACCACTAAATATATGTATTACATAAAATAAACTTGTAAAATTTGTCAAAGAGATTTACATGACACTTCTTTTGAGTTACATAATGTTGAATATGTAATTCTTATTAACTTTTAAGTTATTTACGTGGGTTAAAAAAATATAAATTCCGGAAGAAAAATTCCTGAGACGAATTTTTTTTTTCATTTAACACACCGCTAGTATTAACTGTGTTATAATTTTTGTTAAAATATTGATGTATTAGCACATTTCCATGTAATAAATTTAAAGGTATAATAACTGTCATTTACCATTTGGATATACTGATTATTTTTAAGAAAGCTTTCATGCATAGATATATAAGAAAATTATTACCTAGGCTCTTAAGGCATATTTACAATCGACAATAAAAAAATCTATTCATAAATTAGGATACGTATGTTTAAGAACGATGTATTTGATATACATAGTAAGTAATTTTATATAAAACAAATACAAAAAATGAGAAAAAAAGGATTTTTAATTTTCATATTCGATTGTGATATAAAAATTATGTTTTTTTTTATTCTTTTATAATAAAATTTAAGATCCTGCAAAATAACTTTTCAAGCAATTATTTGTATAATATTTGTATTAGTTAATTAATTCATTTCAAAAACAAATGTAAATTATTGTTGGAAACGTAATTGTGTGAAGCTTTTATATCATCTAACAATTATAATCGAACTACTTATATATTTGCATTTAAATGAAAAGGCATATGTGTATGCACATTTTATTTTATTAACAGACGTGCATGAAGTCTGACTCATGCAGTAATATAACTTTTATGAAAATCATTGAGAAGCATTTAACATCAGTGTACACATCATAATATAAGTATTTAATTTAAAAGATGACGTATGTGGATGTCACGTCTTACATTAAATTATTAATTAAAATCAACATACTAATGCGACGATATTAATTTTAATTAGTATGAATTCATTCAAACTTTATTTAACAAAAATAATGAAGTTTAATGTAATCATAAATTAATAAAAAATGTAATAAAAAGTCCATTACAAAGAATAAAATGGTAGAGTAGAAATCGACATAATTATGTAAAAAATCGTTATAAGATATATTATAAATTAAACGTAAAATAATGTTCATAGTGTCGAATAAATCTCTATTCCCCATAATCTCATTCCAGAAACACGTGGATCAGAATTTTCATTCGTTTTAGTTAAAACATTTTTAGATATCAAATAAAAATTAGGACAATAATTTCAGACTGAAATTATCTTTAGACCAATTTTTTCCTCAAATCACTTATTACAAATTGCACTAAATTAAATTAAAAACATTAAAATTTAAACAACTGTCAGTGGTAGGAGACTTAAAGATGTATATATAAAGTAAAATCAATTCTTTCCCTTATTTAGGATACACATTTAATAGAAAAAAAAATTAATAAATAAATTATGTTAACATTGATACATAACGATATCATAAATAAATTATCTTTTTAAAATTCTTCAAAAGCAGTTAAATGTTAGCTTATAACTTTAAAAACTTAAATTCACTGTTTTTGTACTTAAGCAAAGCAGATATTGAGGAGCAAAATGACAATAATTGTGATTAAAGCGACTTTATTTAAATTATTGCATGTAGACAAAATGATTTATCTTTCAAAACTCAACATAAAGAGCGCCAACAAAATAAAAAGCAGTAACATAACAGATGTAGTTTAGGAAAATATAAAAAACTTTTTTAAGTGTAAAAAAAAAACATCGAAAAACTTTTTTTAAACAACGATTGCAGATATGTTTTAATTTACGTTCTATTTGTTTTCGCCATTTTAATTTTAACACGTATATTTTAACTAACTTTCTAATTTTACACAATGTTTCACCTACAAGTGCAAATAAACCATTCTTAACTATACTGTATTATAGAAAGTATATACATAGCTATGAATAGTTATGAATGAAAATAACAAAGTATTATTCAAATCCATTTAATTATAAGGTATAAATAATAATACTTACGAATTAAATAAAAAATCAAATAAGTGGAATTCCGTTGGACATAGGTGAGAATTATCAAACTATTTTTATTCATCTTGTTTTCGTGCCTCTCCAAAAATATTCATTGTACTTAATATTTTATTTATATTTTAAATAACAAAACAAATTGTCATAAGAGTCGTAAACGTAATTAATGATAAATGAAAAACATTGTTAATTTGTTTCGCGTTACTTTAGTAGCTAGACTTAACTGCTAATGTGATTCTAAACTGTTGGTTTTAATGATTCTCTACGCCGTCAATTCTGTTGTGTAAAAATATCTTTAAAAATTAACTCTTTGAAAGATTGTAGAAATTTGTATTTGTCAGTAAATTATTTGATGTTTTAAACGATGTCTCTTAATTATAAATTAATTGAATATTCTTGAAATATTTTTGTCTTCCTTATATTAATATACGTAATTGTCGTTTGCATAAGTGTGGTACTAATTGTCATATGTAGAGATACTTTGGGATTTTTATTTCTGTAATTCAAGACTTTAATTTGTTTAATTGAATCGTATTTATTTTACAGATAATGATTATAGGATAGATACAAATAGAAGAACTGATTTGAGATTAATTTATAATAATTTTAAAAAAATACTTTTTTTATACTAGTAAAAAGAAATTTAATTTTTATAATACTTAGGACCTGTGTAATATTTTTGTCAATTTTCTTTTGAATTCTACAATAAGCCTATATATATATATAGAATGGCCGGGAGTTGTGCATGTAATGTTACTTTAAATAAATTATACTTTATTCAGTTTTATTACAATTCACTGCAACTGATAATTTTCACGATGTCCAAAGTTATGGTGAAAAGGGTTATGGATCCCCCGACACTTGTTGCTATGCACTATCGTATAATATATGTACATATAAATTAAAAATAAAGAGATATGAGATAGACATAGAGTTACTAATTACTCATTAAGAATTTTTCAGATTCAGGATAAATTTATTTGCTATTCGTATACTTATCAACTTTTTTTAACAGAAATAATTTCGTACTTTATTCTATATTATAAAAATGGGATTTCTATTTTTACATAGTAGTATAAAATTAGAATAACAAATGTCACGTGGTTAAAACAAGACTTATGTTTATTGGTTTTTTTTACTTCTTTAATATTTTGTTTTTAAAAATGATTTGTCTATTTTTACAAAAAAAGTTATTAGATATGTAATTTATTTCCTAAACCATTTTAATGATATAACCCTTTACAGTATTCTGAATATTAGTATAAAAACAATTTAGTTCTAGTATTAAAAGGACTAATATTTTCAAATATTAATATAAAATGATGATGTATGGTAAAAATTTCTATTAATATATGTAATTATCGAATAAGTTAGATTAATTGAAATGGGGTGACCTCACTCTGTAAGGCTGTGTTGACAATAAAGCTTTGAAAAAAAGTCCTTAGCTAATGTTAAGTTAGGAATAAGTAATAATTGATATATTGTTAAGGACGTATTTACAAATAATAATGAAATATTGTTTATTGGTAAACAATAATCGTGATTTAATAATTAATTTTAATTTAATTATTAATTTCTATTTAATTAACTACTGAAAAATCTAAGTTGATTCAGTATGATTGATTTATAAATGTTTTGATTTAACAATTTTTATAACATCTTTACGAGGAATATAAAGTACAATTTAAATAATAAGCAATTAAACGAGTCATGTAGATACAAAATAATATTAACTTTTAAAAATAAATAATTCTAATATGTTAAATAAAAATATTTCAAGCATTTTTTAAAAATTGTATTTAAATTTTAAACATTAATCTGTATTTGTTTTGTTTCTACGCGACTCAAATGTGAAAAATATATAAAATTGTAATAATAATTGTCCTACTATTTAATAACTCTCACTTCATTAACAATAACGGATTATTAAAAAATTTTTTCTTCAAAATTATAATACCATTGGTGGACCCAGGCGAAAGGCTAAGGGGCCTAAACCCCTCTACCAAAATTATCAAAAATTTTCAGAGCCAAATTTTATACTGAACTTACTATGTTTAATTTAAATAATAAATAATTTTAAAATTTCAGTTTACAGATTAATATTTGCCAACTTTACATTACCTTATTATGGTTTTAAGCTATATCAAATATACGTTTTAATTAAATACTCTAAGGTCAAGTACCCTACATGAACTTACTATAACTTAAATTCAGGTGGGTCAAATCGTTCTCAGTGGATATCGATCCCTACATCCCAAATTATAATCCTGGGTCCGTCACTGGCCGATAATAAAAGTTTGAATTTGATAATAAAAGTATTTTTAAGTGGATAGTTGATACGTACGGATAGTTGTACTTAAGCCGTAAGTATTCTTGCAAGGAGAACTGATTTGTCAATTACTGATTAGAGTCTTGCTTAGGGATTTGCTTTTAAAGTCCTGTAACACACATGCTGTAAATAATTTGTGTCGCTTAAACCAGTTATGTTATTAAAAACATTTAAAGAAATAGATTCTCCGATAAACTTATGTTAATTTTAAATCGATTGAATTCATTTTAAAATTATTGGTTTATACTTAAGAATTATTTTATTTAAATATTTGATTGAGATGATTATAATGACAATAATGTTTAACAATAAGGTGTGAATTAGTTCCGGAAAAAGTATTATAGAATAGATGAAACATTGTCATTGATTGGTCTAAGTTAATTTTTTTTTATTTTTAATGAAAGTTTCAATTTGGCCTATAAAATAGCTCAATTTAGAATGTCTAACATTTAATATGTACGAAATAAGTTGTATAATAATAAATGACAATAACACGAAGAGTATTAATAGTTTTATAATAAAATATAAGCATTAGATATTACATGTAATTGTAAATAATTTCGTAAGTAATTAATTCATAAGAAATCACCATTTTTATAATGATAGTGTTTGGAAGGGACGTATGAATGCAGAAGAAGCGAGTAAGGTGTGCCAGGATCGCGGCGAGTTAAAATCAGTAATCTTTGCCTACCGCTCTTGGTTACGGTCGCCTATTTTTTTTTATTTTCTTGACACACGCAGCATTTATTTTGTGCTTCACATGTTACGTTTTCCATTTTACATGATTTTCCTAAATCTACAATAACGCCTTTTATTATTAAGGATACGAAGTTTGAATAATTATTTTGCATAAAAAAAATTAAAGTAAAAAATTGTACAAACTTAGTGAGTAGCATTTGCGTACCATCTATATATTTAAACGTTACTGAACATCGTGTAGGATCATAATTTAGCTAAAACTATGTAACGCAAATAGAGTTATGTTTAATTTATTGTTTTTAGTTAGTGTGCCAAATAAACTATCGAGTAAGTGGAAATATGCTAATCACACAATATGTTTTATAAAATCTTTTATCTCGTAAAAGCTAAGGTAAAATTAGTTTTACCTTTAAGCGTAAGCAGTAAGCGTAAGCAGCCTCCTTAGGGAGGCTGCTTACGAGACATGCACAATATGGCCGTGGGTTCTATCCCCATTCGACTATTGTGTGAACCATATCCTATAACAAACTTTTTCAAGCTTAGTTGTAATGGTTAAAAGAACTATTGGTAAATTATTTATTGGTAATATTTTATTTTAAAAAAATATCAATAATTGTTGTAAATTTAGTAATTTATAAAATTTTATATGTATAATATATTATTTGTTATCAATAGTTAAAATGTTTAGTGACATATGTAAATAGTGCCATGTAATTTTTTACTCTCTCTCTCTCTCTTTCTACTTCTTTATCTCCATGTACTAAAACTAGCGGTGTGTTTTTAATTCCATGTTATATTAATGAAATTGTTGATTATTAATTTTATTTACGCTTTATGTTTTATACATTTTTATTAATTAAAAAAAATAAGAAGTGTCAAAAAGTTTGTATGTATCTGTTTAACATATTTAATTTATTTGATAATGTTAGACAAGTAAGTTTGTATTATCAATTGCAGTGTAAAATTTAAAAATTTATTTGTTTTTTTTTTATCGTTTTAATTCACGGTTCAATGTTTTAAAATTTATTTTAACTGCAGATTTAATCTAGTCTTTATGTCCTTCTGCTGTAAGAATATCAAAGAAATATAAGAACGGGCAATGACAAAGTTCAAAAGTTAAAAATCAGATCTTATAACTACAGATATTTGATTATAAACTCAAAAATTATTATATAATCCCTACTTGTAATTTATGATAGTTAATTTGTACAAATATTTTAATTTTATTCATCACAAATTAATGTAATGATAACCTTATATTCCCTAATATATGTTAGAAAATTTAAAAGTGTTTTCTTCAAAACCTTTAATTTTAAGAAATAAAAACGTTAAAGTCATGTAAACTTTTACTCGCTTACGACTTTTTACGTCCAGCAGTAGACAAAGATGAAGACAATTGACTGAAGACAAGGATAAGAGAAAAGGAAGTTATTGTCTCTACCTACATTCAAATAATATTTAGTAAGAATGATTTTGCTTTAAATAGGTTATTGCTTTGGCATATGCTATCAAGGCGTTTCCCGTCTGCCATCTTTATCACATAATGAAAGGACCTTCAGCATTTCCATTGAAATGCAATATCGAATACACGGTACTACTTTTCTAAAATACACGTGCTTAGTTTCATCTAGATTATTTAAGCGATGAAATCTGTAGGTAATAAATCAAACTAAGGGGAATTTAAAATAAATATATTTTCCTTATACCAAAATAAAATTTACAAAAGTAATGGTAACCTCAGTTCCGCTTAAGAATGCAAAATGGCGAGAAAAACTTAAGTTCTAATAGTTCAGAGTAACTTTGTTAAGTACACTATTTTAACAGTATTAAAATAAGCAAAATGTAACTGTAACATTATGATTATACGTGACTTAAATATTAAAAGGATAAGAATAGGTTAAAGATTGTGAAAGTAAATATACTTTCACAATCCTTAACCTATTATTATCCTATCAATAACTTTCACAATTTGTCCGAAAAAGGTGTCGAATATAAAAACATAAAATCATTCTTTTTGTTTTATTTAATTTAAATTTTTTTATGGTACCATTAAAAATTTAAATTTTATAGATTAAAACCTTAAAATAATTTCTATGTTCTCATATTAAGTTACTGAGCAAAATTTATAAGTATATGTAGTAGAGAAATTTATTCTGGAAACATTTCTCCATACACTCTTTTTACATTACCGTTAGACGATTTCAGACCGTGAAATCCTTCTTAAGATATAAGCGCTTAAGTTTTTGTGATTTAATTAACCACAAAATCCCGTAATATTAAACTAAGTAAAAAAATCTATATACAGAGAGACAAGAATATGACACTATCGTTAATTCGTTACTATTGTAGTCGTTGGCATTAATTTCTTTATCCTATAGCGTTAATTAATAAAACATAATCAGCTGTAAGGTGTAACAGATCGTAGGCGACGCGATTTACCAGGAAAGCCTCTTGCATATGGCGGGTTTGCGTTTGTTGTCACATAGTACACGCCTCGTGCCCTGTAAAATAATTTTCTGTTTTTATCCACACAGATATGTACATCTTTTCACATGAACACAAATAAAGGTTAAACAAACACAAGTTTTAAAATAGTGCCCTCTTGTGGTCGTAGCATTTACTTTTAGGAGGTAGGCATAATAATTAGAACACGAGGAAGGACGCAGATGGAATTAATTTCAGATAAATATGAAAAATTTAATATTGAATAAATTATTATTTTTGTTAAGGAATTTAGAAACTTATTCTATTGTAGTGTTTATTATTTATTATTATTTTTTATAAACTGTACGTTAGCTATGACTATTCATATTTAAATGTAAATCATATTTAAAATAATATAAAATAGAGTACACTTACTTGTGCGTAACATGCTCCCCCATTAGTACATATTCAGTATCCTTGGGCTCACACCAGCCGATCAGGTATGAAAATAGATTTGGACAAGGTCCGGCCCAGAATCCAGTAGGGCTATTGATCGACTCAATGAAATACGGAGTTACCTTTGTATGGTCGCAGGAAAGTGTCTCTAAAACATCAAAAAGAAAACATCAAAATAATTAGTTTTACTAATATTGCCTCAATTACGCTTTCAATAATGTTAAGGGTAACTCTTTTAATAGTTCATAATAAATAATCTTGTGGTAAAATGCAGAGAAACTATACTATTCAACGTATTGTTTTGATTAGTCAATAGATGGAGCTAAAATCAAAAATACCAAATATACCTCAAAGATTGCGTGCAAAAGAAAACACGATAAGCAATTGAAGAATGTAACTAATTTGTAACAACAGTATTATTTTACAATGCAACTTACGAAATATAGTATCGTGTGCACATCCTGGCTGACTGGAACCGCCGTTGACGTAAAAATCAGCGTGCCCATTTGGTCCCCATTGACCGAGGATGCCGGCACCCGTGTGGACAATATCGACAAACAGAGCGTCTGTGTGGTCAAGGTCTCGCGAACGATTGTTACCCATGTAAAAGAAAATGGTTGGATCCAAACCTGAAATTACAATTTTCTAATATTAATTACAGCTCTTTATTTCCTGTGAAATAATTTACAAATATTTTTTCAACCACACAACGATAGTCGAATGACGGATTGGAACCCAGGGCAATGTTGTGGCATGTTTCGTACTCGGTAATAGATTTTCCAAAAAAAATGGGAGAGGTTTTACCTTCTTACTTTGGACAATTATACAATCATTAATAAATTATATTGAACGGACTTCGTTTTAAGTGTTAGTTATTTACCAGTGATCCTTCCTAGTTTTCCATCAGTAAGGTGATTTGCGACCAGCCCCAGTATATGAGCTCCGACGCTGTACCCGATCGTGTGTATCCTCTCCGGCGCCACGGACTTCTTGGGATGGTACTGCAGATAGTCCACCAGCTGCGCTATGCACATGCTCGCGAACCGAGGAGCCCACTCTATCTAGAAAACAACATTCATAATTATTTTTATAAAATTTATGATGGCGTGATTTTGTCCATACCTTTTAGATTAGTGGCATAATATGGTTTTACTGTTTATCTTTACCTGTTATAATACCTAGACAGTACAACCACCTCGCTAAGTGCCCGCGTATAAAAATATTTATGTAGATGACTTAGGTGCCGTGCTTTCTCTACCCTCGTTCTTTAAACATCTTTAACATTTTTCCACTGTAAATCATTTATAACTCTAGAACCTTGTGGATATTTGACAGTGGACTATATAATAGAATGTCGCTTGCTCGTTTGTTACCACCATTCATTTAATAATTGATAGTATTACAACCTGACTGAGACATGGCTCCTTCACGAGGCTGCCGTAGTCGACTATTATGATGTTATAATTTCCCCTTGCGAAGTAAGCGTTTCGCATATCGGTACTGGGCGACAGGTTCCTCCCCCCTCCGAAGCCGTGCACGACAATCTTCGTAGGATACTTAGGATTGAATTTCGAATTCGTCAACGAGTTATTATCCAAGGTGTTAAGTAACTCCCCTTTCTGTTGAGTAGATCTGGAAAGTTTTTAAATGGAATATAAGAACTTGTATTTTTATGTTAATTAATGTTTTAAGAATAAAGATTTCAAAAAACAATCGGACCAGAATTATTGGATTATTAGATATAAATTTAAAGTTGAAGCATTGACTAAAACAGCTTATTGTTTTATGTTAGTTGTTTGTTCATTTTGAAGTCATTTTACCTGGTGTAGAGGAAAAACTGCATTTGTGGATGTGGACATCGGAACGGGCCCGGGATGCAAGACTTGGTGTTGAACAGGTCTCTCACGGACTGAGGCTTCTTCTCACGGTCGTCTTTCTCCTGGGTCTGCGAAACTAGACAGCGGAATGCTAATTATACAGATGTTGATAAAAAATAAGAATTGAGCAAATTAAAACATAAGAACTGAGCATTCGCAGCCTATTAGCTATCTGTAAGCGGAGCTTTCTATTAATGAAAGAATTAAAATTCTTATTTTTTGAGCTTACTTGTAAAATAAGTACTTAATCACACTATTTTAGTTGTGCAATAACAAAGTTTAACATACTGCACTTATATTAATGAATCAATTATTTGTTAAAAGATCGTTAACTAAATATACCACATTTATGTCATGTTTATGTAATTACACGCCGGACTATTTCATAATCTAGTACAATTAGTAATATACTAAAACTGTTCTACGAGGATTATTAAATCAATTATTTTACTCTTTTTGAAGACATATATAAAAAAAAGTTTGTTTCTAACGCAATTTTTACAATAATGATCATGAACATAGTTAAAGACTAGTTAGAATACAATATTATAGCTTCAGAGTGTATTTTGTGTATAGATTTTCATTTTTTTGTCATATTAAAAATTTAAAAACTTTCACAGTTTTAAAGACAAGCACCGTTTTGAATCCTGCATAAGTTTATATCATTACCAATAAAGTCTAGCAAATGAATATTGATATTTTTTTCTTTACTTGTGTAACTTTAATACTTGTGCAATTATTATGACGATGACCTTGTGAACAGAGAGCAAGGTAGCGATATATATGACGTGTGTTTACAAAAGGACACCAAGACAGGTCTCAAAGGAAAACAAATAGTTATGTTAACTTAAAATTTATTTTATAAATTTTAATCCAATCATATTCCAATATTGATCTTTCAAACATTTAGAGTAGCGAGTTAACAGTTAAATGTGAAAAAAAAACTTGTAACGTTAAAACGTTTACGCGTTAAAAGTAGTTTAAGTGCATTGTTACCTAAACAATATGGTGTGGAAATGAAAATGAAAGCCCATCACCGCCGACAATGACAGCGGCCCAATTTACTATAATTTATTCAATGGTCTTTGTTTGTACATAAGTAATGTTTCTTTTGACAAGTTACAACTAAAGAACACTTAGAGATTGCAAATCCTAACTTCATATAAACGGTAACAACAACTTAGTATCAATCTAATGACGACTTTAAACCCACGATCATTTATTGGTTATTGAGCTCTCATGGCCTAAACATATTAAAAAAACGACATTTAAGTAACGGTAAACGGATATTCAAAAACTTAAATTATTTGTTTCTGCCTATCTTTACTATAATATTGGTAGTGTAGGAATAGTGAGAGTTCATTTAATAACATTTCTTGTAGATAAAAATTAACACACAATCAGCTGTTTTGTATGATCAAGGAATTGGATCTTCACTTGACATCAAATAGAATACCTTTAGAACAATGTGTGTCGCAAGAAACGTTTCATCGTTGGGTAATAATCACAGATCGATTCTCAGGACCATTATAAGATTACCTATCACTTAGTTTGAATTAGTAGTGGTAGGAGGATCAGAACTAGGTGGATGGTGTCTACGAAGTGACCTGTCACACTTTCACTTATGATTCATTAATGTATAGCAATTATATTGAAGTATGTGTATAGCAATGTACACACAATGTATTTTTTTATGTTAGTTTACTCATATTTATTTTAATTGACTTGTTGAACCCACGACCATGTTGTATATATATCATAATCTGTATTCTTAACTATTAAGCTATTTACCCTAAAGTACTTTACATCGATAAACTATAGTCTTTCTAAGTATTAAAATATTTTGTATTCGTCTATACCGTTCACGAATAGACATTACGAAAGCAGGTTACACGCGTCGTCGAATAATGCACAAACCTATCATAAGGACCGCCATATTGTTGCAATCGACGGCATTTTTGTCATAGGACCCATTCCAACACGAAGGTCAAGTTTCATCATCAATAACCTCCAAATCAAATTATAATTTTGGAGGTTAAATTGTGTATTTCACTTGACTGTAAATGACTGACAGCCTTGTATTATGTATGTTATCGAGTTGTATTCTAATTACATTAACAATTTTAAAACTAGAGATGTACTCGTAACCGGAGATAGATGCGTCCTTACCAGTCATTAAAATTGGAGGTAACATAATTATATTTGTTAAACATGAGTCATGTAATATATTATAAGTAATTGCGTAATAATAAAACGAAAAAAAAAACAGACATGCAAAAGTCATAACGAATATATTTTAATTGTATAAACTTAGACATTGCCATACTACAGATGCTGTGACAGAAAATTAAGAAGCGGGATTGCTAGACTTGATTAAAAATATTAAAAAATTCTAATATCATTTTAAAATGAATAATCTAGTCGAAGATCTATAGTTTAAATCAATCAATGGTCGAAGATAGAGGTAAATAATCTATCTCTCAACTGAAGTTGCAAATTGTAAACATTACACAATAAGGTCATTACCAATAAGCATATCATTAGTCAGTCTTTGCTCAATTACTTATCGAATAGTTTATTACATCAATTTCCAGTATCAAATTAATAATGTTGCAACATTGTCGAAGTCTTAGATTATCAAACTAAAAATACTTGCGGGTGTTGCCATTAAAGGAATTAGCCCATAACCATGCCAAAATTAAAGATTTTATAGCGATAGTGAAGGTATCTTATTATTATGCTGGCAAATCAATGTTTATTTTTTCAGTATCCTAGCTGTATATCAGTCGTCTGTATAATTTTAGCATTGCTGAAGAATAAAAATAGTAAATCTTAATTAAGGATAATGTCCCCTTTAAAGGTCAAAAATTAAAATCAGTATCGGTCTTGGTATATAATATTAGAATAGTGTATATTAATTTAAACTTTTTATTTATTTTTTATAAAGAATAAAACCTTTTGTTGCATATATTATATATCATTTGTTAGTTAACATAATATGCTACAAGCGCAGTTAACTTATGCATACACAGATCAACAGCCTTCAAAATAAATTACACGATTTCTTTAGATTTCACAACAACTTTCAAGGTAAAAAGCGTAATATAGTATATTTTTCTATTTTATTCAACACTATTTTACAATTATTTTCAAATAAAATTAACTTTTGTGTCATTTTTCATATAAATATTAAAAGTTAGTCGCATTTAACTAACCTTATTAAACTTAAAAGAGATATTCTTAACATTTATGTATTCATTAGAGAAAAAAATATTCCTGTTATGCCTTATTGTTATAAGAACTTGAAAAATAGTTTTCTAGAATTACATCTCTCTGAATGCCAATATTCAACAAGACAGAGCCTTAAATTTTACTCACACCATATTGATCTCGATAACTCTATTTACACAACTTTTCGTTTCATAGGCAGGGAGGTGTCGTTATGGAACGATCTGGGAATATTTTATAATCCATACGACTTTTTCTTCAAAAATTGTACTTGTTAAAGTCTGTTGCTCTCTTAAAACTTCATAAGCAATAGTAAATATCTTAAAGTCAAGTTTAGATCTACTTAATATAAATATTAAGTCTTTACTTTTAATATAATTTGCCTCATATACTAGTTATCGTGTAAAACACTATTTTTGTGACTGTAATAAGTTTACAATTTAAAACGATTAACAAGAAATAACCTTACCTTAGACCTTCAAAATGCAGACAAAAATATATATTTATATAACATATGTACTGTAGATAAGTACAGTTCAAGTTACACTTGAGTTAAATTATAATTAATTTGCTTACACATATTTTATTCCATTTCATTTTTTTATGTATTTAACAAAAATATAACAAAAGCAATATATGAGGTTAATTGATTAAAATTAAGTGGTGTAAAACACTAAATAATCTCATTTTTTAAAGGTTAGTGTAATTTAATTTTAAGTTTTTTAAATTGTGCATAAACTTTAAAATAAACTTTCTTAACACGTAGTTAAGTAAGTTTATAATTGTAACAATAAGTATCATAATAAATAATGTCAAAACAAATATTTATTAATAATATTCCATCGAATTTGTATCCGATATCAGTTTTGTGATAGTATTAAGTAAGTCGAAAGAGCGAGGCTCTGTTATGCAACGCGAATGTCGGCCGTGCGATTAACGTAACGTTCGGAAGTGGCGCGCGTGCACGTTCATTGTGCGCATGCGCCGCGGTGTAACTCGGTACAAGTTTCGTGGAATTTTTGTATGAATTATACTGTTATGAATTTTTAAATTTTTTAATTTTGTTGTTCTTGTTTTATTTCAATTAATATTAATTTCTTGATTCAGAGATCATTTTCTTTTGAAAAAAAAGTTTTTTAACAAGCTTTTCATCATAGCTAATTATAGTTATTGTGATGATAAATGAGAAAGGAGTTGTGATTTTTTGACCTAACTTTTTGTAAAGTTATTAATGGTAATTTTTTAAACGTGAAACGCTCTTGATAAATCGAATCATGAACGCCTAGCTTCGAATCCGACCAATTAACTACTATAATACTAGTATTATTTTTTTAAGAAATCGCTTGTTTATATCACAAATTATGTAAACCTATTTCACTGTCATGGTATTGATAAATTAATTTAATTTTTAAATCAAATAAAATTAATTGAAAAAGTAAATAATGTTATGTATTTTAATCGAACTTACAATAAATGCAATATAGACATTAACCAATTTATTTTATTGCAAATTCATTGACAATATTGTGACAAATCTGTTGCGATATATTACAATCTATCTAAATTATTAAATGTCCAAAAATGTCTTTTATTTCAATATTGCATTATGTTTTTTTAGATATAAATGTTATTTATTATTTTACCGTAAACATTTCAGTAAAATAATGATCGAATGTATCTTTATATTCCGAATATTAATAATGAAAAAAAAAATGTAAGTATACCATGACGTGATGTTTTTTTTATTTGTGTAAACAATCCCAAAAAATAGATATTAACTTATATTGCAATCTGTAATTGTATTAATTTATTACTTATAAAATTTTATTGGATTCCTTACCGGAAAATTGAACCGCTGTAATTCCCAACAAAAAGAGCCATTTAACATTTGTCACCATTTTTTTATTTTATTATTAATTATAACACTGTCCAACTTTAATAGTGCGAACAATACTAATATATTTTTATTTTGTAGTCTACTGATTATTAAATCTATATTAAATAGGTACATCACTCATTATTATATTAACAGCGTGAGCTTATCGTTTATAAATTTTCCCCTTCGCAACGTGTACCGCGTGCGTTTACCGTGAGGGAACTAAAAGCGAAAGTGGATGCCGTCTGTATTGACCCTCGCCTTACGTAGGGTCCCCTCTTGGACGTATCGGATTCCCGCGCTATGAATGTGCCAAACACATTAATGACTTCATTAAAGAGTGACGGCTGTGATTAGCGTATACCGTTTGTGACGTCACCGCGCACTAGCATGGATAACTCTAGATTTATTACTAGTCGAATTTTATCTAACAAGTACCTTTTCCTATCCTTTTTCGCAGTAATTATGCGATAGCCAAATAAAAAGCGGTGATCCAAATATCCGAAATTCTAACTTAACTACATACGAGATATTCCTATCATAGTGTTAAAAAGTCACATCTTGTGTTGGTCTCTATAAATGAGTTGGTCATAGAATTAAATGTACATACATTCTAATTGTAAAACATTTGACGTGTTAAATAAATCGATTGATTTAACTTGCAATGCGAAGTAATTTTTTTTTTTGTTAGGGTTTTTTGCGTATTGGGAAATACCCAACAGTAATGCCGTTTAAAATAATGTTCTTAAAATTCGAAAGTATCTAGAAGGAAAACAGGTATCATTATACTCGGCAAGATTTTACGTAATCTTAGTGCGGTCAGTTTACCTAAAGCGAATCGTAAATATAATACTTTATGCATATCATATCTACATTTTGCTTTCTGCACATCTGAGATAAACTCCGCACTTTGGATAACAGTATCTGTTTCTGAGATGTATGGCAATGTACAGTAAAAAAAATGTTTTATGCAATCGAGTCGGAAATAAATTTATGCAAGTGTGTCACGATCGTTGTTTGTATCATAATTTATAGGTTAGGTATACATATAATGCGCCAATTGCTAAGTTGATATGAGCTAATGTTTAAAATGTGTTGTTTGCAATATAAAAGATCAAAGAACAATTGACTGTAGCGTAACTTAACGCTGGTTTTGTTATACATGACTTATTTATTCCAAAATTGAATAAACCTTTTATAATAAATAAGTTCTA
>JAABKM020000030.1:4530420-4542323 GCA_016277805.2 Papilio aristodemus | reverse complement strand
ATTGTTAAAATAAATTGTTGATGAAAAGTATGTTTTTGTTTGTATAATTACTTTTATTGAATGTTTAAATTTTATTTTTTATTATTTAGGAAATCTATTTATATCGATCCTTTGGTCTGGATATACGTTTAAAATCACATAATATTTTGTGCTTGTCGCTTCTTGACTAATTTAAAGGCGTAATTTTAAAATTTTCAGCCATTCATGTTCTGTAAGAATGTAATAAAAATTTATAAAACGGGGTGGATAAGAAATTTATTAATGAAAGGAAAATCTAAAATAATTAAATACTGTAATCTAATATTTTTATGTTGTGCGTACCATTTTTCTGTAATGTTTTGACTGTTAAAAAATTACTGATGTCGAATAAAAAATTAAACAAAAAATACTTACGAATATAAAAACAAATATTCATGAATAATACGAGTACGTAAGAAAAGAAAGATTCGGATAGAAATTTCATTATTATTTGAAGCAAAAGTTAATCGAGCAAATACTAAAAAAAAAATGCTATGAATTTGTGTTATTCACAGGTTCGGTTGACTTAAGGGCACTGTTTAGACTGCGTTAGCACTTTCGACGGTAATTATCAGCGACGTTGGGACACATTAGGTTCGTGTATATAGAACAATCGCGACTCGTCAACGACATGATAAATTACATTTATGTAACATTGGCTTAATTCTATTTCCTGCCCACCTTGACTAGCTTAGCCGTGAAATTAATTTAAAAGATAAACATAAAGAGACTGTAACCTCTTATATGTGTAGCCCTTTCGTAGTAATTGTCATTAAAGAGAGAAGAGAAATTTCATCAAAAAATACAATAAGCAAAAAATTTTCATATAATATTTTAGAACCTGGCTAGACAGAGATTATGAATTTCCATTTGGCGCGATCCTGGCACACCTATTTCGCTTCTTTTAGATCCTTGGTTATTTAAGTATAATGTATTTTCCAAGCCTATCTAGTCCTTTCCTCCAGCTGGCAGATTTTCACATAGTTTTATGTCGTTAACAATTACACAATCAAACTTGATATATAGTGGTGATTTTATTTAGTAAGAATTCGTTTACTTTACGGAAACGTTTACGGAAACACTGACGCAGGCAACTTATTCAATTTCTTTTCCTTACATTGTACAGAGAACGGATATTCGAATAGCAAATTAATAAGCATTTCCAAAAACTTTTATTACTCTATGGTATCTCTGTTCCAAATATTATGCAAATGGGGAAAAAAGAACTGCGTTTCTGCATCACTTCTTATCAATGCTATTACGTTCTAAAGACTTTTACGTTATTTGATAATTGCCGTTATGGGCTCGTAGATAATAATAGTAATTACTATAAACATACCTGTACATAATATGTAACCTTGCCAGAAATTAGCACCAATATTACGATAAGATTACTTTAAAATAGTTATGTCCATATGGGCATAAGCACAGCGAAAAGTGGAGGCCGATCATTTTCTCTCTTTCTCTTGCTCCCTCAATTAAGGGACTAGAAATAATTAAATCTGATTATGTTAATGAGGTAAAGAAAAGTCATTTTATTCATTTAATTAATTTATTATTCACATATTGTAAAATCAGTCAGTTCTTTTGAACAGAATACACATTTGGCACTTTGTTCACTAATTAATATGGCTTATTACAATTATTATTTATATAGTATCGGACATGTGAATTTGAACTTATACAGAAAATGTCAGCCGGAATATTTAAAAGAAATAAACATAAAACGAAATTTAAAAAAGATTTTATTTTGTTTTATGTTTATTTCTTAAAACCTTTACAAAAATACTTTCAGTTCATTTAGTTCATTTTAGGGTAAATTGAAACAAATTTACATTATTTTAAATGCGTAGTAAAATTCGAAGTAACTATCGTAGTTTAATACAATCTTAATTATTAATATCTACAGATGAATTTAAAATATATTTACAATTTATTCTAAGTCGAACTAATACTATATATCCCAGTTACATAAAATAGCAAAATATGGCAAGAAAATTGAATCTACGATGACCTTGATACAAGATCTCAACAAAAATGTACATATCAGTATTATTAAAACATATTTACAAGTTGATATAACATTAATTTAGACGTATTCTTCCGAAGGCTTTGGCGTACCATTCGGTAGTCTTAAAGAGGAAGACATTCGACCATTTACTGCATCTGGTAATTCGGCTATATCTTTAAAAACTCCTATCATACTTTCAAAGTTCGGACCCCAATTTAGGAAGTAATCCCATCCTAGAGTCGCTGGTGCGGGAGATCCATTTGCTTGTCTGTACAGTGCGGCGCCCACATGCGGATTTAAATCATCGTCCGAAGCAACCAACGTGCTCAAGGAACCTCGAAACGAGGAGTCGAAACTTTCATACGGTGGAGGTAAAATTGGTTTTTTATTATTATTTACACTATTAACATTTTGTCTTCTTACATCTTCAGGCTTGTCAGCACTTATACTATTGTTATCATACTCTATTTCTGAACATGTAAAACTATCATTACCGCTTTCGTCATCTGAGCCAGTAGAACTTCTGTTGTCGACTGGCGGCGAGTGATGCCTATGGGACATATGGTGACTTACACCTCCTCCCCTTGGAGCATCACTAGAACTCGATACTGCGTCTAAGGTTGAAACTAAACTTGATGTCCGTTGTCTAGCATTCATCCTTTCAATTTCTTCCGCTGTCAATCCGACTGCACCGGATCCAACCGAAACTACTTGAGGAACTTGTGGAGCCGCACTTGGCGTCTTTCTACCCGCAGAAGAACTTTGCCCACTTAATTGAGACATAACTGGGCTGTTAAGACTACGTTCACTATTACTATGCAATACATCTTTTCCTACGCCTCCCGAACTGGAAGTCGTTGCTAACAAAGCACTTTGTAAAGGTTTTCCAGAAATATCGTGTAACGTTAGAATTCTTGGTTGCTGACTTAGCTCACTACTCGGTGATAAACGAGCTAGTGGAGTAGTTTGATGTTGCCTCGGCTGTGGAGGTGGTTGAGATGCTTGAGGTAAAACTCTAGGCGGATACCCGCTCGGGTGATGTGGAGAATGTCTATGTTGTGGCGTTTGATGCTTGTGGTGGTAACCGGCTATGGGCGGTGGTGTTGCTTTATATTTGCGAACACCCGGGGCTTCTCGGAACCCTTTATAGTGATAAACAATATCTATATCAGATGGTGCTATTGAACTTGCATTTTCAAGATCGTAGTGCTCGGGTATTTCTGAATTAAGATCCATGCCACTAGGATGGTCGTGATTGTGATGAGAAGTATTTGTTGAAGGTGGTGGAGGTGGGTGATGATCTTCTCTTAAAGCCGGACTTTTTCCAACCACCTCCCTTTCAATAATATCAGGTCGTTGAGGTCTCGGTGGATCTATATTCATTATTTCACGATCTTTATATTTCTTTGACAGTAATTCGGGACCAACGATATGACCTACATTTCTCATAATATCAGCATTTTCGGACATGTAGCTATTCAAACTAGTTTCATTGTTGTGCATATTTCGATTTATAATACTGTCATTAGTTCCAGCAATCAAATTCGGAGCATTCAGCATGGCGGGACCACCATTTTGTTTGGTATGTACTATGTTACTCTTACTTGCTGAGGTGTTACCCTTTTCTTTTTTCTGTTTTCGAAGCCGATATACAATAAACGATATTGAAATTGCAACGATTAATATAATGAAAAATACTATGACAAGTGTAATACCAATGTTTAATGGATTTGGATTTTGTGCCATACCAGCACCGAAAGAACTATGACATCCAGATATTATTTTTCCTTTACGAATAACTTCTTTAAAAATACTTCCATTCCCGTTAAATGGCTGAAGTTCATTATTTATACTAAAATTTGCCAAGCATCCTTCAAATTTATTATTGTTCGATATCCATTCCATTTTAACACCTCCCAAGGAAATAACAGTCAAATAGGGATCTAAGAAATCGTGCACTCCTGCCGCATCAAGCTCTTCGCCCACATTTTTGTCATCAACAATTAAACGGATACTTCTTCCATGGGAATATATAGTAATATTATGCCAATTACCATCGGAGACATCTTGCTGGTCTGTTTGAGTCATGTTCACGACTACATTTTGTTTTGAGGTATAACTAATTTTTCCTGAATTCAATTCAATTATAGTGTAATATTTATCAGTTGCTGCATAAAAAAGTACACCTTCTTTTTTATTGGTTTTGAAGAAGAAAGTTAAAATTTTAGCTGGGTTATTTACTTTTGCTATGGCTTTTCCGTTGTTTTTTCCATTCTTTCTTTCCCAATTTGTACTCCCACCGTAAAAAGATTCCAATAATTGCATTCTTCGATGCTTTTCAGAAATAATGTATGTAATATAAGCATTTTCGCTTACGGAGATGGGCAGAAGAGCTGAGTTACAATTAGGCGAAATTAGATTTCTTTCACATTTACACTTATTTGTCTTCCATCTATCTATGCACTGTCCAGAATCACAAATATCTTTTTTATAACAGGTCCCCTTTTCTGTTCGGTCACAATTCACTTCAACGCCGCGTGCTTTCAGGGGATTTGTTAGATTTAGTAAACGGCCATTAATGGAAATGCTGTGCATGCAACCAACAAAATCATCGGAATGAATTTGTCCGGGACGTTCGAGGACTGGGTCTGCTTTATGTAATCCACCAATAAGAAGAGGCTCGTTGTTGAAGTTTAATGTTCTGCAAGGAGGGACAAAAAATTATAAATATTTTGTAACATTTTTATAGAATTAACTAAGATAATGAACATGAATGCGAAGTATGTTGATTAATTTTATTAGTAAATAGGCTATTAAAAATTAATATAAAATCAGCAAGAAAGTAAGAAAAAGTTAATAAATAAACATACCCTGCTTGTCCAGTATCATCATCGTAGCATGAACTGTCCCCAGGTTCGCATTCCATACATACGTCGCCGTGGTCAGTACAAGTAGTCACGCTCAGAGATATCACTCGACCATTTCGGGTAGCGGTTAATTTATACCATTTACCATCGGCAGTATTAACTTCGGAATCCATGATAGACACAGAAGTTATTGATGTTCGTGCACCTCCAAATGAAAATATTGGTTTTCCACCTAACAGTTCAATTGCTATGAAATCTGATCTACCTCCAGTTTGGGCCCCATAGTTGTATAACAATAATGCGTCAGGTTTGGTTGTTGCAAATATAATAGTTATGTCATTAGTTGATGCGTCGAGTGCTGGGAATTGCATATAAGATAGTTCATTAAAACCAAAAGTCGAACTTTCACAGTGTGTTCCATATCTACCATTAGTGCAACTACATTTATACCCTGGCTTCAAGCTGATGCAAATACCTCCATGCATGCAGGGATTAGGTCTACATGAGTCTACGAGAGCTTCACACTGATCTCCCCGATAACCAGGTCGACATAAACAAAAGAATGAATTCCTGTCTGAACTTTCTTTACAAGACCCTCCATTTTTACAAGGATTACTACTACACACATCATCTCTTTCAAATTGACATGTTTTACCTTCCCGGCGCGGTGGACAAGAACACACAAAATCATAACCTTGCTTTCTACATTGACCTCCATAGTTACAAGGATTTGGTGAACACGGATCTTGTCTCTTTTCACAGTTAGTTCCCATAAATCTGTCTGTACAGTGGCATGTATGCTCATGACGCACGAGAGGCGATGAGAGTATAAGAGTCGAGCTTTCGATTATTCTTACATCATCTAACACCTTAATTTCATCCGTACAAACACCATTATTAAGACAATGTTGTGTTGCACAAGGGTAATATGATACAATGACTGATGTTTTCAAGACCTTGCTTATTTCAAATTCTTTTGTTTTGACATAATTTTCTGTATTTTCTTTTTTCCAAATAGTCTTTTTGGTTTTAATTGCTATTGTTAAATCTAGGCCGTCTTTTTCTTGATTTATGCTGTATAAATAAGCGATTTCATCTTTCTTTAGTCCATTTTTCAAAACTTCCAGTAAATTGCGATAGTAATGGGTTAGGAAATCAGCGGCAGTCATATTTAATATTCTAATTGTTATTGATTGTTCTACCGTCGAATTGTCAAATGAAAAGTATTCAACGCTAACAGATGACGTAACATCCTTATGAATTCCGTCATTGCCTGTAACGGAAAACGAATATCCTTGCCCCGGTCGGACCGCGTTGGTGTAAAGATCACATCCCTTTCGAATACTAAATAACGTAAGGGTACTTTCTGTAGTGGAATCCTTTAAAATTTTGCATTTATAATCACCAACAACGTCAGGATCATTCGGTTTAACGTCCGCAATTTTTCCAGTCGGAATCTTGTTATTAAATGCATAAACTAGGACATGAGCAGATCTTGAAGATGGAGGATTATCATTTCTGTCCAATACTTTTATGAATATGGTATAGCTTGATTTCATTACTGGTGTACCGCTGTCTTCAATTTGTATGATTATTTCTAATTGTGGAGTAAGTTCTCTGTCTATTTTCTTAGTAGTTAATAGAACGCCCGAGTGTTTGTGTACTTTCACGTAACTTTGATGTTGACCTCCAATAACAGAATACGAAAATGGTGCTCCGTTTGGTGGTAGATCTGGATCCTTTGCAGTAAGCGTTGTTATACTGGTGTTAGGTGGCTCATTTTCATAAACAGCTCCATTGAAATTTGCAACATCAAACAAAGGACCATTGTCATTAATATCGGTAATTGTTACTTTGACAGTTGTCGTGCCTGTTTGTGGAGGGATACCAGTATCAATCGCACCCACTATAAGTGAGTATGTTGGTATTGTCTCACGATCAAGTTGTCGTGATACTTCTATTTCACCACTTTGTGAATCTATTCTAAAATCTTGATTTGTGTTACCACCAATAAGAGAGTAACTGAATTGATTATTCTGTGGGCGTACATCTTTATCCACTGCTTTAACTTGTACTACTTTTTGACCAATGCTGGCAGATTCAGAAATTGTCGCTTCATAGTAATTTCTCAAAAATTCAGGCGGATCGTTTCCATCTTGTATTGATATTATAACTTGAGCTTCATCTGTATCATTGCCATGAATACCACCAGAGTTTTTGGCTAACACGGTTAAAACAACTCTGTTTTGGGTTTCTCTGTCTAAATAACGAGCCACTCTTATAACTCCAGTTTGCGAATTTACATTGAACCCCTTGTCATTACTAGAGCCAACAAATAAGTAATAAATGATTCCGTCATCACCGCTGTCCTGATCTGTAGCTTGAATAATACCAACATTTGTACCAACTTCAGCAGATTCAGAAACATCGAAATGAAAAGCTGGTTGAATAAACTTAGGATAGAATTCGTTTACACCTGTAATGTGCACTACTACTTCAGTCATGCTGCGCATTACCGAATCTGGGTTTTCAGCAACAATTTCCAGTCTGTATGAAGTTTTTTCTTCATAGTCAAAGATTTCTTTAGAAAATATTTTGCCAGTATTGACATCAATGTAAAATAGAGATGACATTTCATTTTTAATATGGTATTTAATAATGGAATTTTTCGGTGAGTCAATATCAACAGCGTTTACCTTGAAGATGAAACTATTAATTGGTGAGTTCTCTGCTAAATATGCTTCATAATGTGACTGGTTAAATTGTGGCGCATTATCATTAATATCTGTTAAAATTATTGTCACTGTTGCAGTTGTTTCTTTTGGTTTAAATCCTAGATCCGTGGCGGTGATATTAAGACGATATTCTTGAATTTCATCATAGTCCAAAGGCTGAAGTATACTAATGGTACCTAAAAATGGATCAACTTGAAACTCTTTTCCAATGTTTCCTGAAGAGATAGCGTATCTTATTATACCATTAGGCCCTTCATCTTCATCGTTAGCTTTTAATGTTAATATGGAAGACCCAATTGGTTCGTTTTCAGGAACGATTACTTGATAACTAAGTGCTGTAAACTTGGGACTGTGAATATTTTCACCAGTCACAACAAATGTTATTATTGTTTCATCAGATTGGGGTGGGATTCCTCTATCAACAGCTTTAACTTTCAATCCATAGTATTGTCCAATAAAGTAAAATTGCTTATTAACATAAATCCATCCATCTGTTTTATCAATTGTAAAGAAGGATGTACCGTTACCACCTGACACGTAGTATTCTATTTCTGCATTTATTCCGAAGTCCATATTATCTTCTGCTGTTAACTGTATTACTTTTTCTCCTAGTGTGGCATCTTGTGGTACAGGTACGAATTTTTCATGTTCAACGAATTTAGGTTTATTATTATTAGCATCCACTACATTAATAGTAACTAAACATTCAGATGACATTGGTGGTTTTCCGTTATCAGTTGCAACAACAATAACCGAGTAAGTGTTTTCAGGTGACATATTTATCAATGTTCTCTTATAGTTCATCATAAACTTGCTTAAAATTTCACCAGTAGCTGGATCTATTGTAAACAAATCTGAAGTTTGTTGTAACGAATAGGAGATAATTGAATTAGGGCCTTGCTTATCTTTATCATTAGCAATAACCTGACCGACAAAACTATTTTTATTTTGTAACTCTGGGAAGTTAAAACTGTAGTATGAATATTCAAATTCTGGAGCGTTGTCATTCTGATCTTGTATTGTAATAGTTAGCGGCGTCTCGGATCTCCAAGCTCCATCGATTGCTGCAACTTTAAGAATATATTCATCTTGCAACTCTCTGTCTAATGGTCTTGCAACTGTTACGTTCCCACTTATTGGATCAATAAGAAATTTTTCCCCCGGATTTTCAACAAAACTGTAAGTAGCATTTGCGTTTGGTCCTGTATCTAGATCGGAACTTGTTACTCTTATCACAAAAGAACCTATTTCTGCATTTTCGGTTACATTAACGCTAAATAATCGCGTAAATCTTGGTGGGTTGTCGTTCTTATCCAAAACTGTAACGAGCACAGTAGACGTTCCAATTAATTGAGGTACTCCATGGTCTACAGCTTCTACTAATATTTCGTAAAAAGGTATAGATTCTCTGTCTAATCCTATGTTGGTATAAATTTCTCCACTTTCTGGGTCAATTTTAAATGTTTCCTCGTAATCGTTAATGAGTCTATATGATATTCTTCCATTTTCATTAGAATCGTCATCATGCGCTTCTATTTTAACCACTAATTGAGGTGGTGATTCCTCTTCTGGAACTGTTGCATTATACAATAAATTTTCAATGATGGGTACGTTGTCATTTGCATCTGTAACTTTTATTTCTATTTCAATAAATGATTTTAGAGGTGGATTGTCAGAGTCTCTAACTTCAAACCAAACTTCATAAAGTGGCATTGTCTCATAGTCAAGCCCTTTGCCGGTTATGAACACTTCACCGCTAATAGGTTCCACTTTCAAAGCATCGCCAATGTTACCTCCAGCGACGGCGTACTGTAATAAACTAGTGGGACCTGTTTTTGGAGATATAGCAGACAGTCGCGTCACTAATACACCTTCTGGTGTATTTTCAGAAAAAGTAAATGTAAGCTTATTTGTTACAGAAAATTTTGGGAAATTTTTAACAGATTTTGGTATAAGTATTAAATCAGCTGTACTTTGTCTTGGAACAATTCCACAATCAGCTGCTATTATTATCAAGTTAAAAGATGATTTATTAGTATCCTTGAATTTAACAAGACTTTCCTTTGCTTTAATTACACCTGTTTCCTTATTTATAGTAAAAAAATCTTTGTGCTCGCCTTTTAGGTCATACAAAATTTTCTTATTAAGACCAATGTCATTGTCTTTAGCCTTAACACCAAATATAAAGTCTCCTGGAACCGTACGATCGGAAATATACGTTTCATATTCTGATTGTGGGAATATTGGCGTGTTGTCATTTTCATCTTCAACAATAATTGTAACATTAGCTGTAGCCGTCCTAGGGTCTGTAGTAGATGAGTCTTGCGCCATAAGGATTAAATAATATGTATCCCAATCTTCGCGATCCAAGCTTACGTTTGTTGAAATAATCCCTGTTGTCGGATTAATAACAAATCTTTCCGACTTTTCGCCTAATAAGCTATATCGAATTTTAGCATTATTTCCGATGTCCTTATCAATGGCTTTTGGCTGTAAAATTATAGAACCAGCGGGCATATTTTCTTTGACAGTTGTTTTATAACTTTGTCTTTCAAAATCAGGACTGTTATCGTTTACATCCTGTACGATTATTTTAACAGTTCCAGATCCAGTTAAAGGTGGTGACCCTGAAAGTAAGTTATATAGGATGATTAATTTTAACAATTTAACAACGTTATCAATTATTCTTCAATCTTAAACAATTGAGAACACTTTGATCATTCAAATCTATGCATTAAACTAACTGTACATTAGTGTACAACATCAGTGTGTACAACAGTATTAACATACCTGTATCCATGGCAACAAGAGACAACGTATATTCATCCTGAGCTTCCCGATCTAGAGTCCTCAATAAAGATATTTGTCCAGACGAGGCATTTATTTTAAACAAGTCAGCGTCTCCTTCCTTAATAAAATACCGTACTTGGTTGTTAAATGGAGGTGAATCAGCATCATAAGCTCGAACTGTAATTATATACCCTCCATTTGGAGGTATTATATTTTCCATTACGTATGCCAAATATGGAGAGTCTAAGAACGTAGGAGGGTTATCGTTTATATCCTGAATAGATATTGATAGTTCAGCCGTGTCGAATCTAACGTCATCTTTGGCACAGTCTTCGGTCCTGATTGTGAGTAAGTAACGAGACTTTCTCTCATAATTAAGATTTTTCGCGACTCTTACGATTCCTGTATCCTCACTGATGCTAAAGTCACGATTTTCGTCTCCAGATGCAATAGAATATCTTACTCTGCCATTCAATCCCTCATCAACATCTGTAGCTGAAACCTGAAAATATTTGAAAGAATAATTAGAAATAAGCATTGAAAATAAGTGCGTTTTATTTGCATCATCACTACAAAAAACTTTATTCTTACTTGTAAAACGCTTGCTCCGATACTGGCATTTTCTGGAACTGATGCACTATATTGTTTTGGATCGAATACAGGACTGTTATCGTTTTCATCCATTATTTTAATGAAGACTTTAGTTTTAGTAACGTTAGGTGGATCCCCTCTATCTTTAGCTGTGACAGATATCGTGTAACTAGACTTAAGCTCCCGGTCAAGTTTTCCAGTGGCACGAAGTATACCATCAACATTACCAAGTGAGAAGTAACCGTTAATTTCTGAATCTGGCTCCATAAAGTATTCAATATATCCATTTCTTCCTTCATCCTTATCTATTGCTTTTACTGTCATTATCACAGTATTGAGAGGGATATTTTCCGATACTGTCGTTGTGTTAGGGCTAACAAATTCCGGAGCCATGTCATTAACGTCCTTTAACTGGATGGTCACCTAAAAAAGAAAATCATAGTGTTGACTAAAAAACTAAAGAATAAATATGTTGACATAGTGATTAGGACAAAACTTAAAACTTGTGATGTATAAAAACGTGGGTTTACATTTTTTTTTAGTTTTCACATACATCCAGTTAAAATATGAGTTTAATTTTTAAATTCTACTTAATACTTTTATTCATTTTCTTATTTTCATTTCTTCAAAACTAAATAATGTAATATACTCTTATATTAAATTGCGAATTTTCCTAAACTCTCAATTAAGGAAAATTGGCTAAATTCGTTTTTACTTAATCAGATATATATTTAATACAATTATAATGATACGAAAACTAGAAGTAATATAAGTTAATAAATAAAAGAACTGATTATTCTTATCTCACTTGAGAATCTTAGTATGAGAATTCCTCGTATTTATTTTATTGAGTATTAACGATTTTTAGTAGGGTTGCATGAAATGTAACAC
>JAABKM020000030.1:4255376-4265772 GCA_016277805.2 Papilio aristodemus | reverse complement strand
TATATTTATCAAAACCTATATTTCTGTTTGTTAATATTAATATTCCAAACCTAAATCATTGCCTTTCATATTTAGTATTTGGAAGAAAGAATAGGTTCACGATAAAATTTTATTCTTCAGCTGGAGTATGACTTTAACAGTAACAGTCTGTCGGTGACTGTCATACAAGCAGAAGAGCTCCCCGCGCTGGACATGGGTGGCACTTCCGACCCCTACGTCAAGGTGTACCTCCTGCCTGACAAGAAAAAGAAGTTCGAAACCAAAGTCCATCGGAAGACATTGAATCCAGTGTTCAATGAGACATTTGTCTTTAAGGTAAATCGTTTTTTTTTAATAATTAATAAAGAATATATATTTTAAGGTTCTTCAGTCTAGGACGTCCCCCACGTTCTAACCTCTGTCTAATAAATAAAACACACTGACACGTTTACACAGGGGTTACGAGATTGATGTTTGTTTCATTTTATTTTAATTTGATCTTTGAACAGAACGTACCGTACGCTGACGCAATGAATAAGACCCTGGTATTCGCCATTTTCGACTTTGACCGTTTCTCAAAGCACGACCAGATCGGAGAGGTAAAGGTGCCGCTGTGCCAGGTGGACCTCGCTCAGACCATCGAGGAGTGGCGGGAGCTGCAGAGCGTGGAAGGTGAAGGTGGACAGGTGCGATATAAAAACAATAAGAAAATAACAGTTGAAAATTTTCAATTTTTTTTTACAAAGTGTACAGTTTTTTTTCTATTCAACTAATTAACTTACTATAAAAGTTGGATAAATTTCTCTGCTTATCTTTAACTTGCTATACCTGAATAATTTAGTCTAATAATATTAAAGTTTTACTTTTCAGATTAAGTAATTTCTTCAGTGTGGTAATTTTCAAATATTTGGGTTTTCGTAATTTATATTTTAGCTATTCGATTAAATTAATAATTCAACCACCAGCGTTTACAGTAAAAATGAGAGTTCATTAAATAATTTTATAAAATAACTTTTAAATGCAAATATAAATGGAGCGGCGACACATAACGTTACATCTTACAAGATGTACTAAATGAAAATTCTAAACTTAAACATAAATAGCAAATGTTAACTACATACGTGTGTTAACAAACGACACCCAGGTCACATCAACAATTAATAGTATGTACACAAAATATTAAATAGGTACATTAAGGTAGATATATAACATGGTCTCATGCACAGTATTAGTAATAAGGCAACAAAGCAAAGAAATACATGTAAGCGCAAAATCGACTAAGTGACAATTTTATCTTTTTTTTTCTTAGCTTAAGCTAACTGACAAAACACACCCACTGATACAGCCATTCTTACGCCTTTCACATGTCACTTCACATTGTATTTAATGCAGATATATATATATATGCGATCGATGGATTTGTTTTGACAGATCAGCATTATTTTCGATAATATACCATTCTTTCAAATGTTTGATCTGTAGTTATTTGTTCTTTATTAAAATTAAGAATTAAAAATTGAAAAAAATTACGAAAAAAAAACCTGAAGGAATGGTTTACTTTTTTAAAAAATCTACTGCACTTTTTAAAGCTGAGGACTCTTGACAAAGCTGTTAAATCGGTACTCTATCTATTATTTTTCTTGAGAATATTTTGTTTATTTTTATCGTGTCAAGATACCTCTGTCAGATGAGTCGTCATTTATTTTTCCGAGAAAAAAAAATTAATTTCGACGACAAAAATGTATTTACTTGGTTTTTTCTCTTTTTCTCCATATTTTCTCTGCTCTGCTTGGCTGTGTTTGATTGTGTCCTGAACAATCTTGCATGCCGCTTCAAAAACGAAATGATCATTCACGTAAGTATTATTTTGAGACACATCAAGATGTAATATAAAATTTATAATGAATACGTTTCATTGATGTTATAAATACACAAATAATTGAAACATTACTAAAAGAACATTACTAATGATACCATACGTTATATCATTAATTGTATAAAAGTTAGGTTATAAATATGTGTAGGTGTATATTTGAACATTGGAATTTAAAACATGATAGTTCCAGGATATATCTATAATTTGGTCACCTTACCTTTTGTCACCCATCATACCATACTATTTTTTATTTTGTCGTTTCTTTCGTTTATTCCATCCAACACTCTATTTAGTTAATATTGCGGCTGGGGAATGATGCATGCAGGTTCACACTCCTGTTCTCCTCTTGGAGTGCCATTTGTTACTAATAATTAACAATAACATTTATGATTTATTAATTTTTTATTGGAATTTAAATTTGTCAAAAAAAATAAAACAAATGACATTTCAATAGCACTATTGTACGTGAGTGTACACTAGCACAACACGAATTTGTTGACGTTATTTTTTTGCACTGAATTTGGCTAAAGCGTCTCATCTTGCGCGACTTGTAACTTAAAAAGATGCTAACAAAATTTCTCATTGTATTAAAAAATTGTACCATAATTCAAAATTTATTTTTATACATAATTTTTATCTATTATAAATAAGTAGATAAAAGCGTCTCGATTATCACGTTTACATAAATCATGTATATTTACATGATGATCATGATATTACAGATACATTGTATATTTACATGATTGTTTCACAATAAATTTAAGCAAATTCTCAATCAAATAAAATTTATTAACATACAATTTATATGATTACAAGTATGTTACAGATCGCCTCCTGGTCGACGAAAGAAGAAACATACCAGAGAGTAACAGTATTTTCTTTTGATATCTTTTTAATTTTTTGATATGCAAAAAAGTTTCGAGATGTACAATTTTCATCTCCTTTAAATAAATTAAAATACACAAATGACAATGCATAAATTGTTTTGTTCCACATGGTAAATGTTAAAAACAATATTACGTTTTTAATTCAATGAAAAGATGTAATCGACGTAAAAACTTGTACGGATCATTTAAAACCACCAGCTGAAGCATTTCACCCCGTAGCTTATTTATTTTTCTAGTGTGATGTATTAACCTTAATTATGTATATTGATGTATAGTATTGTCTTTCCTCTAAAGAGGTTAACCAAAAAGAGGTTACTATTAAAACTTTATTAAATTTCTTTGTAAAATTAACGCATTAGTTTGATATTTTAAAATATTTCAAAACTTCTTTAGAGGATTTATATCTACCAATATTGTTATAAATATATGTATGTATGTTACATAGCTGCTATTAGATAATTGCGATCTGTTCCTAAAATGGTCCTAAGTTGGTCTTATTGCGGACTAGAGAGCATAGGTTAACATTTAATATGTAAGGTCATACAAGGTCGCTATTAAAGTGAAGAGTAAAGAGGACCGCTGCAAAGGTGAGCACACTCGTACATCATTTCCCATTTGATGATTTGAGCTGGGTGTTAAAGACATTGGCTTCATTTCGGCAACAGATCGTAATGTTATGACAAAGTATTTCTGGCGTGTTTAACGTCGGCGGGAAACTGCTTTATAATGATGTCTTAGGTTTGATGTGAAGTTGTTTTTTGTTCATCCTATAGTGTTTTGTTGGAAAGTTTATGTACCGTGTTTTATTTGATGTTTTTAGATGGATTGACGTCGATGTGCTAAAACGTTATATGTAACGCTATGGAAATGTTCGTCAAATGATACATTTTACGGTTGACTGACTAGTTGCAAACTCCATAACCTAAAAGGCTACCTATACCCGACACTTTCTCGGCTATGCCATCCCGAGCACTAGCAGTCGCACAGTTTTTCGACTGAACGACGACTATTGGCATAATTTACACAAAATCGAACATGACAAACATTCACTTGCGTCTCGAAAATCTGTGCCGATTGAGCAACCCATGATACGCTTTTAGGATACCCACACAAAGCTATTGTTTGTTTTGATTTTTGTTTTTAACAAATTATATGCCCTTATCCGCCCTAAGCCGCGATTTGATACCCCGTATGATACTTATATGTGTTACATTTAGCTTATCTCTTGACCCGACTCTTGACGCTATGAATTCCTCACACATTCCCAACTCTTTCTTCCAAAATTTTTCACTATCCAAATATCCCACTGCCAAATTTAATTTACACATTAATACAAATGGATAGAGATATTTTTAATAACAATAAATATCACTTACAAATAATCACAAAGTACAATAATATCATTGAACACAAAATTCATGCAGTGTGAATTAATTAATTATTAGATAAATGAAGAGAATATAATACAAGCAAGAGTGTGTACATCATAAACAAAAATAATACAACAGTAATGCACGTATCGGAATATATTTTTCAGGACAACAAGTTGGGAGACATTTGTTTCTCATTGCGATATGTACCGACCGCTGGAAAACTAACTGTTGTCATTCTGGAAGCGAAGAACTTGAAGAAGATGGACGTTGGCGGTCTATCAGGTAACCTCTTTCCATTTGAACGCATTGACATTCTAGTTAATCTGTTCGAACTCTTAAAATCAACACTAATAACACTTGATGTCTAATTTCAGGGATTTTAGGGTAATTTGTTCTTTGTACATAATTGAATTAACGCTTGACTTACCATTACATAATATTTAGTATGCATGTTTATTCAAATTGTATGCAATACATTTCATATAAACATTACTACTGACAAACACTAGCATATATCTTTACTCTTGAATTCCAAGTAATATACTTAGAATTCAAGAGAAATAATCATTAGTACATTTGAAGACATATTGTATGTTTTAGAACAAATAACATGTACTACATTGATCGCTAAAAACATTTTCAGCGTCTTAATACACACATTTTTTTTATTTCCATTACGCACAATGCATCTAGCAATTAACATACATTGATATTATCTTTAATTCTTTATACATTGGCACTATTTTTGAATATGGCAATTGAATAACCTCGATGACTTGTTGCAAAATACTTTGATTTAAAACTACGTAGATAAATTAAAAATATCACATTTATTTCAACATTCAATTTAAAAAAAAATTAAAAATGCACTTGAGTTTATTCTATTTTTTATTTAAACAAATTATGATAACATATTTACCTAGAAGACCTTAAGAATTCAACGAATGATTAACAATACATACAACCTGTGAAATGAGAAAGAGGAATCAAATTATTTATAGTCAATTATTTGTATCAATGGCCGTCATTTTTGTGATTATTGTGTACAACTTATAAACATTTTAAACATAACTTAACTCACTAAAAATAATAATATTCATACATTATATTACTTACTTTATTACTTTGAAGTATAGTTTAGTGGATTTCCCATAGTAAAAAAAACTATAATATAGTATAGAACGCGTCAAGCTAGATAGGTTTCAGTAGATATTAGTGATATACATGCTAAATATAACATCATTGCATTTGTAAATAAACCATTTTAATTACATCATAATTACTGTTATTTGTCTAATATTTAATCTTTCTTTTCATATCCGGACACATCGATGTGTGGCGACAGATCCGTACGTAAAGATAGCACTCATGCAAAACGGCAAACGTCTCAAGAAGAAGAAAACGAGTATCAAGAAATGCACACTGAATCCCTATTACAACGAGTCATTTACTTTTGAAGTACCATTCGAACAAATACAGGTGCGAGCCGAGATTTAAAAAAAAAATCAGCGCATGCTACGGACCGGTCTCGAATGCGGAAAGCGCAGTTGTGAACTGCACAACGTAGTCGCTTTATTATTTGTCGTACGCTTCCGTCATTCGAAGTTGCCTGTACCATGTGCGTATTGATGTTGTGTACTAATTGTTGTGATACTGGACTTACCACCACTTGCATCCGAACCCTTCCGTCCTTCGCCGATGTCCTTGTGTTGTGGTGTTCTGTCGCACTCTAAACGACCAATGCCTTTTTACGGACAATGCTTTCTCTAGCATTGATCAACTCTATTGTCAATTTATGTAGATACGCAATTTGATGACCTATTCCTCGTCTATCCTCTATATTTGTATAAGTCAAAGCAACATTATTTGAACTCTTCTACTGTTGAATGCTGACCTCTAGCCGTAATATCATGTTACAGATGGAGGTTTTCGTTTATATTGGGGTCTAAATATATTTGCTTTGTTTTATATGAAAATCCACAACTCTGCAAAGTGGTGTTTGAAAAAATCTCCCCTCGTAACTGCATTATAATTTTGGTGACTTCAAATTGTAATTACTTATGGTTTGAGGAATCCAGTCCCTCTTTCTTCTTCTGTATTTCTTCTTCTATAATTTCATCTATTTACATTTAGTTTCTTCTTTTATCCAAAGTAGTATTTCATCCATTTTTATTTTGAATCTTACAAATACAGAGGTAAGAAACATGTCCAAAAGTAAGTAAAGCATATTTATGTGTTTACTGATAAGTGTTTAGGCATGTCATAGATATGTTTGCCCTGAGCTTTTGCATGAACATATACAAACTATGTCGCAATCATAAATATTACTAATATAGATATTACAAGGTACACTCGATTAACTTATTATTTTATAATAAACTTAATCCTAATATTGAAAGGTACATCGATGGTAACTTTCACTCTTAAGCATTTTTTTATCAGTAATCTTTTGAATAATGTCTATAGAAGCGTTTAAAGTATTTTCCGCTAATCAAGATTGCATATCAAATCTTTCGATATTTTTATACATTATAACACCTATGTTTTTCTTTTCATCAATTTTTCAATTATTTGAACAGTCTTCAAATAAAACAATTTTCATTAATTCTTAGCTTCCTTATTATATTTATTACCTGATAAACTTTACTTAGAGGCATCATTTTTTATCTTTATTAATGTTATTTTTATATTTTCCCTGCTACTAATATTAACCACAAATAATTATTTTAGTACCACGCTACCAAAATAAATTCGCTAAATAAAAGATTTCGAAAGCACACTTTCACGCTACACCACACGGGTATAAAAGCAAAACTATCTGTGTCCACCGATTTATCGTAAATGTGTTTTTAATAGTATACATTTTGCTAACTGCCTATTATTTTATAGTTTTAATAAATATTATTTATTTTTATCATAATTATTACGTGGTAACTGGTACTTACCGGGGAATTTCCTCAAATTTTACGTTAAATGGTGAACCCAGTTTTGATTGCATACCCCTAAATAGAAAACATGTAGCTTTCTAAAGTCTCATGAACCCGTGTACTTTTCAAAGCCTATTGCATCATTATTACAAATACCAATAGATCCATAAACAATATACTTAACCTAAAGAGAATAATTTATTAAGGCTGCATTCTTCTTTTGGTACCAAAGCTTGCTTTATTAAAATACATTATTAAAATATAATAACCTTGAACTGTATCACAGAAAGTGAATCTAGTGGTAACGGTGGTCGACTACGATCGCATCGGCACTTCGGAGCCCATCGGCAAGGTGGTGCTGGGCTACAACGCGTCGGGGACAGAGTTACGTCACTGGTCAGACATGTTGGCTAGCCCGCGGCGCCCGATCGCGCAGTGGCACACCCTCAAAGATCCTGATGATGGTGAGAAGAAGGATTAAGAAAACCAAGGTCAGTTTTACTGTAAATTGCTTTGAAAACAACCTAAAAACTTAAAGACGAGAAATCAAGTCGTAATTGCAAGTTAAACAATATAAGCAATCGCAGGCGGATTTTTCCCAATTCAAGGCACTTGAATGAAATTGAATACGAAAATTGAATTGTTTTTTTTTTGTCAAACACATATCGTTCATTTTAAGGTTGTGACTGATGAAATACATTCCTAGTCGTAGTTCTACTGTAGAAAGTTTATTTTATTTAATGAATTCTTTAGGCATGGTTTAATAGTCTATTTGTTGTACTTCCAGACCCTCGGAGCAGCATCACATCACGGATGAACGAGTTTGGAGTTCGGAGTATAAACGCCTTATCATTTATCAACCCATTGACTGTACCAATTATGTTAACTTTCCTAAAGTGTTTTCAAAGGTTTGACGTAGATGTTAGGCTTCGACTATTTAAACAAAGCGTGTTATTTGTTACCGCTTAATAATTCTATAATATAATCTGTATTTTAACCAACATCTTGCAGACATTGATGTCTAAATAAATTAATTACACCTTTCCTGATACCTTTTTAAGACAAATATTTACAATAAAAAAAAGCATTAAAAATAACGTACTATCTTATCTAGTCAGATAATTCTATTAAATTGAATTCAAGCTTTACTTATTCCGTATTAATTGTTCATGGCGTATATGTATATCGATTTTTATAAAAATCCTTAAAATGAACGGATAATTTTGTTTAATACGATCAGTTTTTTCTTCAAAAAGTTTGCGTCTAAAACTTTTTACCAGAAAAGTTGAAAAAAAATTATATTATAAAAAAATCGCTTTAGTTTATGATAATATCTAGAAAAGGCAATATTGTAATTACTTCAATTATTTTGGAAACTGTTCCTTGCTAAAATGTTTTAAAAAAAATATTAGGATTTATCTATTTAACTGGTTTAACCTTCATATAACGTGAAAGGTGACTTAAAATCCTCACGATAAAAGCGTATTTTAAATAAAAAAAAAAAAACAAATCCTGTAACAAATCGCTATGTAAATAAGTTAAATCCTGTTAAATTTATTACATTCTATTTTACTATCATATAAGTGTTATAGTATTAATACCTTTTAGTATAAATACAACGTTCCTCTAAAGAAGACGAGTGGTTTGAATGTAGTTGGCAAATATATAAATCATAGCTTGATGTTAGCACTTGTTCATTTTAATTCCGGTGTGGTTTGCTCGTGTAAAATGTTATTTTCTTTGGAGGAACCGTAGGCCTATAACTGTGTACCTAGTTCCCCTTTCTAAACATGACATGATAAAGATTCTCGATAGATTCGTTCTACTACTGGATAATATTTATTAAAAAAATATTGTTGATTCAAGAAATCATTAATCTTGACGAATAGCACTATATAATTAAATGTACACCAGAATGACATCGAAACTAGTCCAATTTATACGACTAGGGATTATATAATTTAAATAAAAATTGTATGATACATAAATTTGTTGTTTTAATAGCATCAATAGATTTCTGGGACTATATATAAAATTTAATAGACTGCTAATTGTCTTGTCAAATGTAGGTACTTAGTCAAAATATGAGTACCAAGTGATGTTTTCTTTTAACAGATTAATCAACACTAAATATCTTAAATTTGTTTTTTTTTTACATTGGTGTGAATAAAAAAGTAGAATTAAAAGCATTATTAGCTATTGCTTATATGTTGTTGATCTAAAGCCTATATGTTACTGTGTATATAATGTAATCACATGTTAAATTAAAAAAAAACACATAACACATAGAGGTAGGCAAGATGTCAGACTATGAGTACATGATAGGTTTGCATCATCACAAGCATGTAGATGATTGTTTGACTTAATATATAAAGCTATGTAAAAAAAACTTGTTAGTTTGTATATGTATTTCTATTGTTTTCTATTTCAACAGATCTGATTATATTTCTATGGATCGAGTATTCATGTAAAGCGAATAAATAAATATTTTCATGATCTGTTGAATTAGGAGGCATTATAGCAAATTTAATATGACCCTCGACACGTCCCTCTCAAACGTTCGAGTATCTGTAGCATTGACAATATAGACATTCAAAACAATATTTACATTATATCTAATATAAATTTCATAATATTAAGATAAATTGAATGTGAATTCATTATACACTATATTGTTGAAGTCTTTAATATATTATCAACCTTCCTCTTCAGACTTTGTTATAATCTTAGTATTTGAAATGTGGCTCAACATATTATGTGATTCTGAATATATAATGTATGTTAAAAAGAAACAATTATATATTTCCCATTGAATTTCTTTTCATATAAATAAATATATCAGTACCTTGATCATGACTTATACTAAATAACATTTCAATATCATTCCATTACTCGGCAAGTAACATAATTTGTATTATAAACAATACTCATTAACATTTAGGTTTGAAAAATTGATAAATGCCACTTGCTTGATTTTTCACCCTATTAAAAAGAATTATTTGTTTATCATTGAGCGTTTAATAGTCAAATTCACGCAATTTCATCAATATTTTTGTTATATTTGTTAATATTATCAAATGTATATAACATATTATGTATATTAGTATGAAATTCATATCACTTGCCTCATAAAAAAACTTCTGATTAGTGTTATTACAAATTTTATTTAGAAAGGCATCAACTGTTGTAATGTACATTAGTCTAAAACAATATATTATGTAACTAAAAACAATGTCTATAATACATAATGACATAGATGTGTAGTTTTATTTTATCAATTCTTATCAGCTTGTTTATTCTTCTACACAATATTCCTATTTTGGGATTCCTCAAAAGACAATGAAACAAAAAAAA